>JACDOX010000028.1:2525432-2636491 GCA_014549065.1 Cardinalis cardinalis
CTACTGACTTCAGAAAGTCAACATTTTTAATGCCAATATTCATACCAATATTCAATTCTTCATACCAATATGCAATGATTTTGCTGGCTGACTTCTGATCCCTTCTGAAAAGGGAGGAATTAAAGGTTTCATGTTCACAAGTAAACAGTTTGTGGAGAGAAAGGAAGAATTTCAGGGAATTTAGGAAAGGTTCATTGCAAGGTTAGAAGGAAAACCGTGAAAGTATGATTTTGAAGGGTGAGTGAAAGTTGAAAAGCTAAAATGTCAGATGACTCCTTTTTCAGTCTGGGGAGATYATTTCCTTGTATAGGTTCATTGGGAGTAATTGTGGTGTATGTGATGTGGTAGCATCTCCCCCAGTTATGAGTACCATAATCAAAACTGTTACTCATAGATGAATATATGTAAAAAGAATGGGTATTTTCCTTTCTCCACGAATTTTGAAAAGCTGTCAAAAGGTATTTTATCTGTCCATTAGCTCTCATCAGAGCCCAATTACATCAAATTACAGATAGAGAGTTTTTCATGACTGCATTGAAACAGAAGTCCAATATTGAAAACAAACTGTGAAAATGTAGGATGAGCACATAATGTACTGTTTCACATACAAAGTAAAATCTCTATTATGCATAAGCACTTTAATGTTTCTTAGGATATAACTTGGGATCTTGCTAGCTCCTATTTTCTTTCTACGTCAAAGAATTTAAAATCCTTATATTCTCTGTCATTTAAATGGGAATTTTAAACTGCCCGAAACAAAAGTATTTAATCATTAAAACTATTGGTTGCACACAGCAGAATGGAAGGATTTGCTTCTGCATCATAAGACTTGCTGAGGGTTCTGGTGCAAAGCTTYGTGCTTTGGATAACTTTGTCCCTCAAGACCCGAAGGTCAGATGKTGTGCAATATTTCTCTGTATTTCAGAGAACTACGCATTGCCCTCTTAGAGGCATGAGAAAGCAGAATTGCCACCAACTTGGAGCCAAAATATCTAAGATTCTATAAGAAAAAAAAAAATTCATTAGTAGATGTCCTGCAATTATCCATTATGCAGCTAATTTATTTTGAACGAAAGCCACAAATAATTTTTAAAATAGAAATGCAAGATATCATTAGACATTCTTAATTATACAAGTATACAAATACCCTAACATGAGCCTTTGCTGTTTTCTTAACTAAAAKAAAGCTTTACATGGAAAAAAATTCATAAGCAAGGTGAATAATTTTTCACTGAATTTCCATACCCTCCAAAAATGCCCTGAACCAAACATTAACTTTTTTCTAAGAGAACTGCCTCCCATCAATTATGTGTTAGATGTGCAAAGGAGCACCATAGCTGAGAAGAATGCAACTGTAGAAAAGAATTTTTGTGTCCTATTCCTCTGCCAGGGATTCCAAACGTGCCTTTTGCCAATAAAGGAGCTGAAAGTTGACAGAAAARCGTTAGACACAACAGAAATCCATCACTACAGAAAAGCCTGGGAAAAGGAGATATGACAAATTACATGGGCTAAATCTGAGCAGCCTGGAGTTCCCACGGATCCTGTGAAAAATGAGGCGTGTGGGTTGACAATACAGGCGGCAGAATGTCTCTCTCCTGAAATGTAGACTTGATCCAGATCTCAACCRCTCTTGTGCAACAGACAGGTGAGGCCAACAGTTGTGTAAAAAACTGGCATGAGGGAGAGAAGAATAAAGGGGAATGTGTCCTTGGTTAATTACACTGCAGGATGTACAGAAAACCCAGGTTAGTGTGGCTGCTCCAGTACAACAGTGCTGTGGTGAGATCAGATCTGGCGCCTCAGCAAAAATGGTCAAAATGGGCACCTGCCACTGAGAGGAGCAGGGAACTCAACCCACTCCCCACAGAGGAGAGGGGTGATGCCCTTACCCTGCCAGGAGAAGTTCTGCAATCACAAATGTGAAGGAGATAAACTCATATTTTATTGGTACCGCAAAAACCAGGCAAGGGAGGGTGGAACGGCTCACTCAGGATGATACAGAAAGCTTATGGCAGCAGCAGGTTTTTGGGGAAGGGCACTTTTCCCTTTAATCCCTCATTTTATTGCCTGTTTTTGGCAAAAGGCAGCACAAGTTTATTCTCTGGGAGTTTATGCTGCAAGGTCTCTTGTACTGAAAAGGAGCTGGAGGAAGGAGCAAATAGAAGGACACAGTAGTACCCCAGAGCAGCTCAGGCAGAAATGCAAACTAATAAAAATGATGATGATGTTAATAATAATATGATATGTGAAATAACTACAGATGACATATGATCTATTGATTAAAGTCTTTCTTATGACAGGATGTCAGCCAGCAGAAATAGGAAATCAATACCTCATTTGACAGCAAAGAACCACTCAGCCTCCTCCAGGCCAAAGAGAGATMGGGCTGCTTGAGCAGACAGTATGAATTTATTTGATCTAATTTTGTGAAAAAAKAAAGGTTTAATTATACTAAAGAATGTTTTTCCTTGAATCCAGCAGGGAATGGGTAGTTTTTAGGTAGCTTATGAACAATTAGTCAATCTAACCAAACAGCAGTGTCCATGCATTGCACTGCATGTTCCTGGGATGTCAGAGTTTTTGGATAAACCAATGACTGCAGATTCCAGTRAACATGAATTTAAGTACATATAACAAAGGCAGGAAACACAATGTTTTCAGGAACTTGCRTATTATTTATATATTTGCTGCAAAATGCAGATTCTGCCCCAAAAATTGGTTGTCTGCCYCTGGGAGTCAACAAGCCACAAAAAATATGTCCATGAGGAGGCCCTAATGGAGAAATGTTCACATTGGATACGAGAACATTCCTCCAGGGAGGAGCACATGGATGCATCTATTGTTCCTGTTGGTCTCCTGGGCCACAGGACTTTTCTAATCCATGCTTCCAGACATGCATACAATTGGGAGATTTTTGTCCAATTGTTTTTGTTTTTGTTTTTGTGGGGTTTTTTTTCTTTTCTTTTTTCTTTTTCCATTTTTTGAGGCAAGTATTGTAGTTCTAAGGGTCTTAGTCTTAATTCCTGTAAATTATTATCTGGCAAAAAGAGGAGTAGAAATGACTCATGCATTTTTAATGGGGAAASCAGGATAGCCCAGGAACACAGGATYCATGGATGAAGTAGACATCACATGGCATTTTTGTAACCRGGTTGTGTACAAAAGATCTGCTGCTTCATGAACCTGGAGTTACTGAGATTCATGAAGGACTCAAAAGGAGATAATTCTATGGTTTGCAGGTTGTGATTTGTGGGCATCTTATGAGGAGTCATATTTGCCTTATTTCTCTTCCTAAGAAGAGAATAAAGCAATAAAAAAAGACATGAATACAACAAAGYAATTTGTAAAACTACACAGGAAAGCACTTCCCTGCACCAGAAATATTGCATTTTCATGCATACAAACCACAAGTGATCTGCAGAGGAAACTGATTCTCTACAGTTTCACAGARAAAAAGATGTTATACATGTAGTTTCATGAGAAAAGGTTTACTCCAAGCAYACTTTTACCTCTAGTACCTCCCCTACCATTTTTCTTGTCCTCCACAGCTTGCTCCTTCTTGCAATCCTGAAGGAAGAAATCCCTCAAATGCATGTTTGTACCCAGGGTGCACCCAGGGTGTGAAAATATAACACTGAGCGACATGAAACATGAGCACCCCAACAATACTGGGTGCTCATCCCTCCCAGGATGGGATGGGAGGGGAAAAGTGAMAGCTTTGATTAAATTCCTTATTTTTATCTTTGCCCACACCACTTAACCTCACCATAGTGTAACTACTGCTATTTGAGCTGCCAGGATGGTGCCACTTGGGCTCCCAGTCAATTAGAAGAGCTTGAGGGAGGGATTGAAGAATTTTCCACCACATTCCTTTTTTTCTGGGTGCATTTCCCCTGAACACAGAGATCTCTCCTGGACAAAGCCAGATTCCAGTTGTTTCTTTTCAGGAACTGGAATGAATGCTTTTTGTTTATTCTGATAAATAGTCTATTTCTTGTTTCAGCCATTGTACCAGATGGGTTTTATTTAGTATATTATTTACTACCAATACAATGGTCCCCTGATAACATGGCTGTAACTGATCTTTTCTTGCAGCCTTGTTGACAATGTCAGTGAAGAGCCAAAGATCAAAAGAGCAGGAATGCTAAATAACCTGTTAATCAAAAATATTGCAGCTAAAATTGACTGGCAATTTATTCTGGGGAAATCCACAGAGTCATTGGTAATCCTTGTCAGTTCTCTGTTTTAAAAGAGGCATTTGTTTCCAGAGCAATAAATGGTTCACAAAAATAAATTAAAACCTGGCTATGGAGAATTAATGAATCCATAATTTCAAYATGCAGAGATAAGGATGAAAGCTTAGTGTTAGGCAAGCATGCATTTTTATTCTRCTTATTTTTGTAGCATGCCCAACAGAGAGTTAATTTGTTCTTAGTTTAAGAAAAAAAATATAAGCACAGACTCTTGACTTGATTTTGAAGTTTTCCTACTGATATAACTGTTTTTTATAACTATCAGTACCAAGCACCACGTCCAGAGTACTGTACATTCTCAGTATTTGGTACAGCAGAGTAATTAAAACCTATCCCATACTCCTAGGAAATGCAATAGCCCAACCATGTAATAGCCTCACCAGTTATAAGGACAACACCAGGCCTCTGGGGATCTTAGAAATATCTAAGTTGTCTTTCCTTAACAAGTGATTGGCTCACAGCAATGGTGACCAGAGCACGTGCCCTGGTTTCAGACAGTTCTCTGTGGTTCAGAGAACTGTCATTCCAGCCACATGAATCCTCATGATCTGCTGGCACAAGCATGCTGGAGTACCACAACCTCCTCCYCTAGGCATGGGTGGGAGGACTCATCTTTCCCTGTTCTTCTAAGTTCTTCTAAGCCTTCTGATGCTTACATTCTTGTRACGAACTTTCTCATGTGCTTTTCTGTAAATAATTATTGTTTTATGTTCTTCTCTGGAGGAGGAGATATTTGATGGACTGTTGGTTTGTCCAGTGTCATCGGAGAGGTGGCACTTTCATCCTCCAATCCRCTGTCACTTTTGAAAGTCCGTAAATGTTGGAGTCAGAAAATTAACTTCCCTTCTCTTTACCTTGGAGGTTCCAGTGTGYGTGTGGTTTTATTTCATGTCCTATAGTGACAGACTCAAGCCTGAAAGGATCTTTGGAGCATCATTACCTGTAAAACCATGTGAGAGTCTGTCCGAAATATCCTTCATTTTTGCCTCACAATTGTCATGAAGAAAAGACCACCGAAAAGTTAAAACTGTTGAGCCAGTGGGGAGGGGGAAGTCATACATTTCTTAGCTCACTGTTTCCACAGGTGTTGTTTGCAGAACATGCCATGCTGAACTTGAAGGGGCATTCTGCCCTTTCTGAACAATGGATATGGATTCCCTCCCTGCCTCCTGGCCTGGCTGGTCTGAGCTCTGGGGCAGCCTCTCCTCCAAGAAGAAGACCCCCTTCGCCTGCCTTCCACCATCGTGACGGACAAGCAGAGATGTAAGCCTCTTCCTCACGGAACCAAGACAAGAGACCCCCGTGCAAGAAAAAACCCCCCTGACATCTTTTGCCAAAGACTGGGACTGAACCACCCCCCAACCTGGGGAGGTGTGCAGTGGAGGAGGGGAAAGCTGCCCAGAACAAACGTACCTGCGAGCACTGGGCCATGAAAACAATGGTGTTTGCCTGTTACTTGGCTTGGACACTGTGTACCCAATTTTCTGTTCTCTCCCCCTCCCTGGAGACCTTTTCGAGACCTTTTCGGACCCTTTCGGAACCTGTTTCGGTTCCCCTTCCCCCAACGAAAAATTGTATAACTGGAGCCCTGGTTTGCTGTGCTTTTCGAGATCTCCCCGGACGTGACCTGGTGAGCTTCAACGGCTGGACCTCGAAGGACAAGAAGCAGCATCACGTTTCAGTAGCTATAACCCATCCCCCTCCTTTCCTCCCTCTTTCCTTACCTGCTCCCTTTCTTCCCCRGTCCCCTCACCAATGCAATACTGCTGTGGTTATTTCAATAAAACTGCCTTTGTGATTCATTACTGCAAATCCCCTGTGCCTTTGTCAGTTATTTTGCAYCAAGAAAATCCTYGCGTCACCCGTCCACTGGGATGGACCGCGACAAGCCACGACTTCTCTTGGGATTTGCAGTCCACTTGCTGCAACACTGCAAAAAGCAACTCTGGTTTTTTTTAAGCCTAATATGGGCAAGCCCTTTAAAAACCCCCAACAATATTGTTATTTTTGTAYAGACATCTAGAGATTCAGGAATGCACGTGTTGAAGAGTGTGGTGATATTGCCTCATTTTAAAGACAAAGGACATGACTGATTGTTATAGTTTCACCTCTGCAACTCAGGCACACCAGTGCTGGAGTGGAAGGGAATCATCCAGGGTAGCTAAGGTTGGGATGTCCCAAACAGAGCTGCTATAATTTCCCTAAGAGTAAGTACTGGATCTGCATGGGGGATGGAAAAAGCGACAATCATTTGGAACAGGAATGAAAACAAATCCTGAGCTGTTTTTCAAGGCTTGAAACCTGTGAGCTGCAGGCTGAGCAGGTGCTATTGGAACATGGTCATTCAACACAGAGACCTCCCTACCACGAACTCTCTCTGCAATAATGTCAAGAATAGCACAATTCAAGGACATTAAGACATGGAAAGCTGTACTTTGCACAATTCAACGTTCATTTCTATTCTAGAAATTTCCATAGTAGGTTACAGCTTTATTATTTTTGACTTGTCCCTGTGATGGATATATTCTCCTCCTTTTACAGCTGAGGAACCCAAGGTATGCAGACTATCAACCCTGTATCATGTTTTGCTCCAGGCTGTCTGATCTGCCCCCCAAAAAACCTGTCTGCAGCTCTGCTGGCTCCATGGAAATGCAAAAACCTTTGGGCAAGTGCACAAGACCTGAAAGCCCACCACTGCACACTGCCTCAAAGATGTCTCTGTTGGCACAACAGCAGCAGTGGAAGATCCAACACATCAACAGAGCTTGGATCAATTCAGAATCCCTTATGCTCTTGGCCACCATCAAGCATTCCTGAGCTCAGGTCTCCAAGCCTGGCCTGGCAGATTCTGCATCTGGGGCAGCCCAGCCACACCTTCACACAGAATCCTGATCTTGCCAGTGCAGAAATGGGACATGATGTGAAGTACAGCAATGCCCAGTGAGCAGCTACCTCATCCTTTGGACCCTTTGTGACTTTCTAGGATTGTTCTCAAAACTGTACTGTTTGAATATCTCATGCTGTAGCACAGCATGCCAGCTGACATCACAGGAGGAATTTTTGAACTCATATACATTAATTATCCCTCCTACCCACAGATCATTTCTTCGGCAGGCTTGAACAATTTGTTCATTAGCTACCAGTTAAAAACCACCTAATTTTTCCCTTCAAAGCTAAGTTTCAGTTAATATTGAATACTCAGTATGAGTATGAATTAATATTGAATACTCACACTCAGTTACTATTGAATACTCATACTCAGAATATTGAATACTCATACTCAGTTAATATTGAATACTCAGTATGTGTGTTTTCTGTATTCTTTTCCACAGATAAATTATTTTATTTACCATTTCTTGAAGCTTAATATAAAACAGCAAAGCTAGACATCGAATCACAGAATTAGGCTGGAAAAGACCCCTCCTTGAAGGAGGCTTATATAAAAGATGGGGACAGATTTTCAATAAGGACTGTTGCTACAGGACAAGTGGAAATGGTTTTAAACTAAAAGACAGCAGATTCAGACTATACATGAGCAAGAATTTTTTTACTATTAGGATGGTAAAGCACTGGCACAGGTTGCCCAGAGAGGTGGAGATGCCCCTTCCCAGGAAACATCCAAGGTCAGGCTGAATGGGTCTCTGAGCAACCTGGTCTAGCTGAAGATGCCCCTGCTCACTGCAGAGGTGTTGGACTAGATGGCCTTTAAAGGTCTCTCCCAATTCAAACTATTCTATGAATCTATGATTCTGAATGATGCCAAAAGGCATTTGTATCATGTACTAAGAAAATGGACTTTCTGGGTTCAGCAAATGAAAGGCAGCAGAAGCAGCTGCACAGGGACTGCRGATGGCACTGGGGAAGGGCAGGGCTGGGAAAATGAGACACCTGCTGAAAATGAGAAATAGGAAGGTAGAAGAAAGCTTATGGGTTTTGCTTTCATTACAGGTTCAGCCCTGGGCAAGACTGACACACACTGTAAAAGTGTTTAAGTGTTAAAAGAGCTTGCATCATGTTCTACAAAGTGTACATGCTGTCACGGCCATGCACAAGTCAGAACTGAAACTGAGAAACTAATAAATCCAAACRTGCCCACTCTGTGTCTGAACAGACAAAATCCCCTCCAGGGCCCTACCAGCACACCTGAACTTTGATAGCCCTGTGATGTTCTGCTGAGGCAGTGACTTTCTACCAAGCTACAGAACTCTGAGCTAACCATTAAAATCTGTGAAGGCTGGAGTTGGATGGATTTTCTCAGGACAGATGTTCACTGTCCTTTCCCAGTTGCAGTTGAAGGGAGGAATTAGCCAAGTACTGGCTAGGATTTATGAACCCTGGGGTGTACTGCCTGCACAGACCTGCCTGGCATACCAGGACTGCCACCCTGTAACATGCCTGGGATGCACAGAAACTCCCCAGTGAGGGACAGAAAGGGCATGAGTGAGAAACACCTGGCCAAAAGCATTACCTTTGCATTTTCTACAAAACTGACACAAAGTCAGCAGTTAAATCCACAAAGCRATCTCAGAAGTCAGGACCTTTTTTCTAAGGCAGAGGCAAATTGCTGAAAGTTTTCTTCTTTCCCATGCTCAGAACAAAGGGCGTTGAGGAGGATTTGTGGGGCAGCTAGTGAACCTCCTCAACAGAAGTGTAAGGCTGTCTTTAACGTATTCCTATCACAAGCAGTGAGGACGTTTAATAAAGAGCACTGAACTCTGAAACCTGCTTTAAAGCTGCTTTAAAGCTGTGAAATCTGATCTTTGGTTCTCCAACACAGTTATGAAGCACATGAAGCCAATTGGCTGCACAGCAGCTGCTGCCACTTCTCTGYGCAAGTTACACCTCCGCCACCACAAAGTGCTTTGCCCTGGGAAAAGCACCATCCAGGCAGCAGCAGACAGAAGATGGGCACTGYCTCAGTTTGGAAAGACAGGAGTCTGCTAAGGAAGGCAGGAGCCTCCCCTGAAATSGAGAATGTAAACCCTCCCCACCCCTCTGAATTGCTATAAATTTAAAATTAGGGGTGTTCTCAGGCAAAAAATGTGGGAGCAGGAAATAACAGTTCTTTAATAGGGAAGGAAAATAAAAGGGTAAAATAACCATGCAATACACTAGAACAACACTGACAGAGTCAGAACTCAACCTGACACCCTGTGGGTCAGGGTGTTGGTAGCAGTCCAATTGGAATTGTGGCTGCAGCCCTCCTGAAGTGTCAGGTGTGGTTCTGTTGGAGCAGAGGTCCTGTAAAAAAAAAGGGTGTATTCTTCCTCCAAAGATTTAGTGGAAGAAGACACAGCTGCTGTTCCTCTGGGGAATCCAGTGGAGAAGCCATGCTGGTGTTCCAGAATCTCCAGATTATATCTGGGTAGCAATGCTTGGCTCCTCCCTCTGGGCRGAGCATCTCTGGGATGCTGCAGTTCTTATCAGTCAYGCAGTGACATTCAATAGTCTGTTATCAGCAGATGTCCCCTCCCGAGGGAGGAGTGATTGTGATCACTCAGAGASRGATAAGGAGAACTGCCCACTTGACAAAAGGCAACAGCCATTGAGATGGTAATAGAATACATCTTGCTTTGCAATCTGGAACAGGCACCATCTGCCAAGACCTAATTTCTCATAGATCAGTTCTTTGTTGCTAATGACATATTTGGAGATGGTGGTCACCTCACACCCTGTGTTACCACAGGACCAGAACACCAAACCAACCTCCACTACCCTGCAGCACAGACTCCTCCCTGGCTTACCCACCTCCAAACAGTGCTGGGAAGGAGGTGATGTGAGTGGGGAACAGGGAAGGAGGTGTTTCTAACTGGTTTGAAGGATATTTTGGGATTAAGCATCACAAATATGGATTTAATTTTCARTTTTAGCTAAAACTATTTCCGTGCTCAGTTTTTTTAAAGAAGACTCTATGTTGTCTACAGCCAATTTTCACCAGACCCTCAGCCTAGGTAAAAGCCTACTGAAAAATGGTTTTAAAGGAAAATCTTGACGTGTCTTACAGGTAGTCCTTCAAAGCAGGGCTTTAGATTTGATAGTGGAAATAACAAACTTTTATTTGGAAAATCTTAGCGCATCTTTGAGAAGAAATCAGTACAGAAGAGGGAGTTAACCTCTGTCCATGTAACTATGTGTCACACAAAGCACTAACAGGTATTTTTAAAACAACTTCTGCCTATGCTGAATATGCTCCCTAATCACAGGACTTTGAAAAGTATTTGAAYACTTGTTCCTTTTGTAAATGTCAAGATCACTAAGGGATTAACTGTAACATTTTATAATAATTTTTGCTTCTCAGCAGTTCATAAAGAAATGCTTACACCATGGGAATTTTACTTTAAAAATTTTTTTTAATTTGCCAGATTGTGAGATCAAACAGAGCCAAACCAATTATCTGCAATTCTCAAATGACAAACATGCAAATAAAAATATTTGCAGGAAAGCAAAGAAAATGCCAAATTTCTTTGTAATGCAGCAGAAAAACAAGAGTTGCAGCATTGTTAAGTGCTTTGATTAAAACTCTCTGTGGGACAATACGTCAGGTGTTACTGCAAGGTCAGCTCTGCTGAATGAAGCTGAACCATATTCAGTCTCTGATTTTGCAGTTATGTACGTCCTTATGTCACTATTTGGGACTACTGAAGCACAAAGCCAGAGTGTGATGTGCTCAATTTGTCCTTCAGTTGCTCCATAAAGCAGGAAAAACAGCCCCAGGTGAGGCACAGCCACGCTGTGAGATTTGTGGAAGGCTTGGAAGAAGCTCCTGAGCTTTCTCTTGGGAGTACTCTTGGAGGACAAGAGCAGCAACAAGAAAAGAGTGGTCCCCTACAGAACAACAGGGGCACTAAAGCAGCTTCCAGAGATGAACCAGAGTTGCAATGAYGGCTCATTGCCACAGCTGATACAGCTTCAGGATTTGTTACAGCCTGGGGGCAGAGTGGCTGCAAGCTGCCTGATGGAAAAGGACCTGGGGGTGCTGGTCAACAGTGGCTAAACATGAGCCAGTATGTGCCCAGGGGGCCAAGAAGGCCAATGGCATCCTGGCTTGTATCAGCAGTAATGTGGCCAGCAGGACCAGGACACTGACTGTCCTGCTCTACTGAGAGTCACATAATCAGTCAGGCTAAGAGGAATCACAGTAGGGACGTCCTGGAGCATGGGATTGCATCCAGATGGTTCTTGAGWATCTCCAGGGAGGGAGACTCCAGACCCTCTCTGTTCTAGTGCTTGGTCCCCTGCACAGTAAATTCTTCCTCATCTTCAGATGGAACTTCCTGCGCATCAGTTTCTCTGCAGTGACTCTTGTSCTACTGGTTGGCACCACGAGAAAGAGCCTGGCTCCATCTTGGCACTCCCCCTTTACATACATACTGAGCACTGGTGAGGCCACACCTCAAATCCTGTGCTCAATTTTAGGCCCCTCACTACAACACAGACATTYTTGTGCTGCAGTGTGTCCTGAGAAGGGCAACGGARCTGGGGAAGGGTCTGGAGCCCAAGTCMTTTGAGGAGCAGCTGGGGGAGGTGGAGTTGTTCAGTGTGGAAAAAAGGGGSCTCAGGGGAGACCTTATCACTCTCTACAGCTGCCTAAAAGGAGGCTGTGGCCAGGTGGGGGTCAGTCTCTCTTCCTAGGTAAAAAACGGACCAAATGAACAGGACCAAATGAACTGGTCTCAAGTTGCACAGGRGAAGTTTAAACTAGATATTAGAAAAATATTTCCTCACTGAAAGGGCTGTCAAGCATTGGAAGAGGCTCTCCATGGAAGTGGTGGAGTCACTATCCCTAGAGATATTTAAAGAACATCTAGATGTGGGGCTTAGGGACGTGGTTTATGGGTGGACTTGGCAGTGCTGGGTTAACACGATGATCTTAAARGTCTTCTCCAACCTAAAGATTCTATGATTGCAATGGAGAAAGCACCCATGATSAACTTGGGTCTCTGAAAATATCCACTTTCACCACAACTTTCTGGCTGCTGCGAGAAGAGCACTGCTGATCTGAAGAGTGCAATATGCAGTTATGCAGGAACATGGTTTGCACCCTTACAGCCCAATTACATAATCATACAGTGCTATATAAAGAGGTTCTCCACAGGGGACCCAGCAGGCACACTCAACAGTCCCTTCTTACATGCAAAATAAGGATCTGAAGGCTGACATGCAGTGAAGCTTGAAATGTGAAAACAGCACACTGAAAGTTCAATATRCAATTAACCATAAAAGCAACACTGCCTCAGTTTTTGGAAGCATTTATAATATGATGTCTGAGCTGATTTAATAGTATGGAAAAGACAGCAACTGACAATGTCTCTCAGAGGAGCAGAACAAACAGATGTATTTAAGTCACATACACATGATGAAAGTTGTAAGTGGGAAATGAATGATCAAGATGCTCAAGATTTTCAAAAGTTGACTACAATTTTGAAAATATTTGGTGTAGTCAAGTTGCAATAGAGGCTTGTTTTCAGTCAGTACTGAGTAACCCTTCTCTGACAGCAACACCACTGTACAGCATCTCAAACCACATACCAGGAACTGTGATGCCCTCAGTGACAGTGGTTTTTGATGACAGCCACCAGAAGGACAAAGTGCTCAGAGGCAATTGTCTCGGGTAACATGAGTGCTCAGCTCCACATTTGCTGGGACACAGACTGCTCCTCTGCCATTTCTGTGAGACCTGAGAGCAGTCTGAGMTTACCCAGACTCAGTTTAAGTAGGGGCACATTGAATTAATATTTAAGAATTTCCTTTCAAGATTGTTCCACTTTTTTGTTATTCAAAGAACTATGAACTGCATGGGAAAGGACAGTTAAAACCCTGCCCTCAAAGGATATTTGATCATTTCTAAAAAGCTGGAAAAGTCATGAATGCAGGATACAGAAAATCAAAAAGATGAAGAGCCTCAAGGTAAAGGAAATCTGTGGAAAAGCTTCTCTCTTTGAGTTCCAAAAGAAAGACTGATAGCTTCAAATTTTGTGGGATGATCCAGATTAACTCCTGCTCATTCTCTCTTCTCCTCGTGTTCCCTTCCTTCACCTCTCTCAGCCTTCCACCTCTTCTCTAGCATGGCTTAAACTCCAAATTCATCATTTACTTCAAATTCTCACACAAGCAAGTTTATTTCACTCTTCTGAATGGAAGCAAATGAATTTTATTTTCATGGCTCACTCTCCCAATGCCTTCTGCACGGTCTGATACATTAATGCAGATTATCATTCTGTGCACTTTTTGCATTAATTCTCAACTGACTGACCCTCTTCATCTGTAATTATTACCATGAAGGTTTTGAATATCATTAAACTCTTCTCACCGACTGCATTAACTTTAAAAGGTAATTTGATTAATTCTGCAAGCCACTGGTAGATGGAGATTTAACGCCTCATGGAATTTTTGCATTATCAGTATTTTGCAGCAACTAGATCTGAAAGATAAACAAAATCCTTGGAGACCAGATGAAAAAGGTTGGTTGTTTTTGTGAAAGATTTTAAGTAATTTTGTTAAGCTTTAAAAACAGTGTTCTAAATTGTTTTTCCCAGAATTACAAATGGATCATTCCTCTGCATTCCCCCACAGTACTGATTTAATAACTTTTCATTTCTGTGAAACGCATATATTTCCAGAGCTCAGCCAAAGGTTCTTCACTTGGGAAAACACAGTGTCTGTGAGGCAGCAAAAGTTATCAACTGATAAATTGTAGAACAATATAGCCTGCCAAAATAATCAACATGTAAAGACTTCACCTAAGTTCAAAACTTTGTGGAGAGCAAAGACGCATGCTAATGCAGCATCAGTGTGGTGTCACATACAGCTGATGCTGGTGTGGTTAAGTTGAAGTACTGGAGGATGGGGAGGATGGTAATGGAGCAAAATACAGTCACAGCATTACTGAGCAGCAATGTATTGCATTAATGGCCCAATGTAAGCAGCTGCAGATAKCAATTCTCTAGMAGAATTCCCCCTTTTCCTCCTTAGGCATGTCCAAAGGCTGTACTGGCAACAGCTCTTTTCTGTGTCTACTACTTCAGGGGTAGCAGAAAGCAATGTTCATTAAAATTTCATAAATGTTAGCAAAGGCTCAAATTACAGATTAGAGTAGTGAATTAGGGCTACATGGTTCCTTGCATGACATATGTTGAAGGGCAATGGAAATAGAAATCTCCCAAGGAAAAGAAGTTAATGGAGAGGCAGCAGCCATAGAAACCATCCTGCTGACCCATGCCAAAGCACATCATCTCCAAAGACAAACTGCTAGCCCAGCAAGGCAGAGCTGCTGGAGGAAGGATGAGTTRAGTGGCTTGTTTGAGGTTTAGTAATAAGTACGAGTTTGAGTCCTTCATGGCTCAGGTAGCAGAAAAGGACCATGACATTATCAGCACCGTGATACTCTTACACATGACACTGACTTTTCAGAGGGCAGTAGCTGGGGGCTTTGCCTCTCCTTGTCTCAGGGATTTCCCTTATCTCTGGGGTTTAGTTGCTTGGGTCAGACAAGGTTAGAAAGGCTGCAGGTGTCCAGCTTCAAASAAAAATGTGGGAAGCCCTAGCACAGGTCCCTGTGCTCTGCTCAGGAGCTGCATTTCAGCAGAGGATCCCACCCTCACTGTCTGTCTGTGCTGTGCTGCAGGACAGCCTGTGCCTCATCTCACAGCCAGGSTGGGTACAGCACTGGGAATGCTCCTGTGCTGCTGAGACTGATGACAGTGTTATCCAGAAGGACATGAAAAAGGTGCATAGGAAATGATATTTTTTCTTTCTGTAGTAACACAACTGTGAAGTGAAATACTGGGAAATCATCAAGCAGGATGTTTATAGCACATAAAGGGAAAGACTCTTTCCCCCCTTGCAGAATGAGTAATTGAACTGTGAATGCAACACTGCAGAATGCTGTAAAAAATAAATCTACAGATTAGAAAATAGGCCAGACAGATCAATTTACAGAGGATAAATTCATACTCMTATTTCAGACAATTGGCCTAGATGATCACTGTAGCTCCCTTGCAACGGAACTATTCTATTATATTCTTTTTTTTTTTTCCATTTCCTATAGAACTGGGGTGAGGGGGCTAAGTCAGACTAAAATCTAGCTGTCATATTTATGTTGAACAACTTTTCAGTGGTAACAGGGATCCATGGACACCAGTTACCACATTAGCTTTTTGAGATAATAAGTATTTCTTCCTCCAAAACTCACTCATTTGCACATGCACTGTGGTTTGTCTGGGACAGAGGGTACCGAGTGCCCATCCACCAGAGGAGCACAAGGTAACAGGGCTGGCTGAATGCTGGGATGCTTGACCTGTGGGTCTGCAGCGTGAAGGCCCCACTCCAGCAAACAGAGCCACCCTCAAAGCCTTGGTGCTGCAAGTTCAGTAAGACCCCGAGGCTTTCAGGCACTCCCCAGCTGCCCACAGGCAGAGTTTCGGCTCCACCTCTGTTACCCTCCCTGGTGTTCTAACTGCTCTTGTAGCTGCTATCTCTACAAGCCAATTAAACATCTGCTAATGATGATCCTGTTGTTAGATCAATGAGGGAAACTGACCTACAGAAAGCCAGGATTTCTCACCAGTCAGYCTGGCTTTGTTTCACCTCATGTATTTGTGCTGCCCTATTTCAAAAGACAGCCTGCCTGCTTCAAACTGCGCTCAATATCCACCTGAACGTATAGACACACCAGCTGCCATAAAGCAAAGMATCAAAATGCACAATTATACTTTACTTATTGTGTGCACCTCACTAAGCTGCATGGTATTATTTCTACTTCCTTACTGGACCAGTTTAAATGATGAATTAATGAAGTACAAAATACTTCAGAGACAAATTTTTGGATAAATAATACTGCTTGGTTTGATAAAATGTATTTTTAATTGATGTGATTTAGGCCATTAATTTTCTCTGTCAGTGCAGTGAAATGGACCTAAGTCTTTCCCATGCCTGCATTTCTATTATTCTGTAACATCTTTCTGTATCAATCAGGTCTTGGAAAATAGTAACGCATCAGACCTTTACAGACAGAAATACCTATGGCAAGTTTGCACAATTAGAACACCATTAACTTAATAAAACTTCAATGTTGTTTGAAATTTCTGATTTTTTAGAAGTAGACACTGTGAGAGCTACACAGCATGCTTAGAGAATACAGGATTTATACAAAAAATATGATGCTCATGAGTTTTCCTGAAAAACTCTGGATGATATTTGTAAGATCTGATTTATCAATAAATATCTTCGTGAGTGGAAACTTATTTCCAGTTCCAATCAATCTCCTTTTTTTGCCAATTCCAGAGCATATACACATATATCTTTTTTCAAGCTCCAGCTGCCATGGCACTCAAATTACACTGCAACAAAGATTTCCCTTGAACACAGAGAGAAAGAAAACATAAGAAGATCAAAATGAAACAGCAGAATGCTGCTTCCAACACACATTTCATAAGGGTCTGTGTTAGGAGTGGGCTGGAGTGAGACGGGGGGACAGAGGAGGTGGGTCAGCTGCAGAAGGYGCCACAGCCATGGCTGTCCTGCTGTCACAAGGCTGGTGGCACCCATGGTGACACCGAGAACTCGCCCAGTGGCTGATCCRCTCTCACAGAATATGTCCCCATTTCTACATTCCCCTCCTTATCTCYTTCTTTTCCAGTAAATCAGAACAGACACTTTTCAATTTACCTGCTATTACTTCCTGCATTTCTAAAGCTCTTACTACTGCCTGGGCTACCTCAACACACACCATATAAATTAACCATGGGCCAGTTTCCCCTGGTCACAGCGTGGGTTAGAAAARGCAGTTTATAATTCTCTCCACAGCCTCAACATCAGCAATGAATCCTTCCCTTAAAACATCTTTGAGCATCATTATTATTTTTTAATGCTATACTGTGAGTCATGGGTGTTACCAGTGTTACCATACTCTATTCAACTTTAAAATATTTAGATGTGGAATTCACAGCAGATGGGCTTTTTGTAATGGAAGATAAATGAGTGAGACCTGATTTTGATATTATTTGTTGAATATATGTAGATGAGGGACTGGGCAACAGTAGTATCAGACAAAGCATAATAGTTTTTGWTGCATTTTGTGATACATACGTGTGTGTACCTTGCAGACAACACCAAAATCCAAGCTAGCATATATGGAAGGGAGGCAAAACTGGCACCAAAAACCCCTTACAAAAATTTGTGTCCTGATGGATGAGGAAAATAAACCATGCTCCTGAGGTACAATAGTGTAYCTAATCTCCCTTAAACTGGAAGCAATCTCATCTAAAGTAGGAGTTTTTAAGCTGGTTTGGATACAAGGCAGATGCATGTAACTGCTGAGAGAGCCAGAAGCAGGAAAATGAGCAAAATGTTGGTAACGAAGCATTTATGCAGCAGCTGCACTGTGCTGCAAAACACACACAGGTTGTTAATTAGCAAAACATCTTCATCCATGACCAATACTTCAAAATTTGAGAGACTGTTTACAAATAGCTGAAATATTCAGAATATGCTGTTTGTTGAGATCTGTTTTTCATCCTGTTGGTTTTTAAAGCTCGTGTGCTGTAAGAGGCAAGCAGATATTTGTTGCACTCCACTACTAGAATCTGTGAGAGAAAGGTATGAATACAAATACCTCCAGCTCTAGATATTCAGAAAAAAGAGCTCCAAGTCATCTTCATAAGAGAGACTTTATCAAGGGTGTCACTGGGACTGACTAGACCCCAAAATACTTTTAGCCCTGACCAAACTCATGCATAAATCCTGTGGAAATATATTCTGCAAGTTCCCTCAGGTAAAGATATGGGTGCATTAAGGGATGCCTGTATTTAGACATCATCTAAAGTAAGAAATAAATGGCTCCATTTACCTCTGCTGGGATGGCTGGTKCTCTCTGTTTCACTTGAATGCACCTAAGATTTTAATCTTAACTACAAAGGCAGATTTTGATGGGCCACAAAGTGTTCCAACAACCATTAAAGGCTCTTTATCTATACTATGGTAAAGAATGCTGTTGAGCTTAACCTGCCTTTTCTGAGCATTAGATACACACACAAACTGACAAAAAGAAAGTTTGTTCCAAACATAACCCAAGAAGTAGGAAAAAAGGGAACGAGATGATGGAGAAGACATATGATGGTAGACATGTGTCACACCCTGTCACACCCATCTCTTCATAGTTTTTTTCCTTTGAATGCTTCACAAAATAGGGCATTTTCTTTTTTGAGAACAATTGTTTTTTTTCCTAGAAACTTAAAAAGACTCCCTTTGTTTTGCTCTGCATCTTATCACCTTCTATTGCAGTTACAAGTAAGGTGTTGATATTTCATAATCCAAAGGCTAAATTTAGTAACTGTTGTCTTTTTGTGCTTGGAAGCAGGATAGCAACGTTCCCTGATTCCAAATCTTTGGGCCTCAGAGAATAATGGCATTATCTAAAAATATATAGCTTTTCAAATATAAATGCATTTCACTTTGTCAGCATTTTGCCAGCTCTTCCCATGCACTGACACCAAACTTATTTTCCTTAACAAARTCTTTGCCAGGATGGAAATCAGTATTCAGGACTGAAAAAAGCACAACAGCTTGCTGAGTCTCCTGACAATAGAGGAAAGCACAAAAATTGCATTTTTATTAGTTGTATCTTTACGACAGCATTTAAATACACAGGTGAATTCCCAGTATATAAACAAATATTTATTACTAACACAATAAAATATTTATAGCATTGAAAAGCTATTCAAGAACCTAGAAACTGTTGTAAGCTTCGATATCAGGGGGCTTGTAAACGAATGTGTAAATAGAAAAATTATGCCTTAATTTAAATGCATTCGTTATTTAAATGTTCTGCAGCTTTTAAATAATTTTTTWAAAAGGCAATTGAAAGCATAGAATATTTTAATAATTTAAAAGGGCTTTGTGATTAATTGATGGGATTTATCTCCATTCATTTCTGCTGTAAACCTTGCACAGGTGAACTGTGCAATTTGTTCCACAATTTTTTTCAATTTGCTCACAAATGTTTTCTTGTCTGTTAAAGTTTGACAAAGCTAAAGATCAAATTGTTACCTTGGATCAGACATGGAACTTGAGCAGCTTGCATTAGAAGTAATGTAATTTTTTTATATTGGTGGTGTTGCAAAAGAAGGAGAATTTCACACGTGCCCATTTTGAAGACCACTTAATGGGAAAATGGCTGAGTTTTGTGCTCTGACACTACCAACACATCTAGTCAGTGGAGGTTGCCRCTGAATATTCTTGTTGCAGGGTTGAATTTTTCTAAAAATAAATAGGCTGCAGTTTCAGATATCTTAGACATTTAGGCACAACATYAACTAATGGAACTTATCACATCATCTCCTGAAAATGGAGCAAATCTGAGAAGCCCTTGGAGAGAGCTCCCACAAAGGGCACTCTCAGCTGCTGCAGGAAGGAGCTTGGGGCTGGTGAAGTTCAGGACAGGGCCCAAGGCAGGAAGAGATGAAGTTGTTGGGCCACGTTCCTGTGCTGTGCTGGTGGCACAGCAGCGGGGCAGCGGTGGGAAGGGGAAGGCAGAGCTGTTGTTTGCCAAGGCAGCCAMAGCAGGGGAGGACATTCAGCTCAGGCACTGGGAGGCCAGACCAGTCCCTCTTTGTGCAGAGGATGTGGTGGGAGCAGGCAGCACCAGCAGGTTCAAAAAGGGATTAAGCAGGATCATTAATGCATGGGGAGGGGAGAAGGCAGGGGAGCTGGAGAAGTTCAAGGCAGTGGCAGGACAGAGTGGCCAGGCTCACGTGCTCTCCCCAAGCTGTTTTGCCACCAGAGAGCTCAGAGCATGGGGTGACACAAACCCCTTTTCTGCCTAGGATGGCATTTCTCATGTTTGTATTTTCACACTTGAGATGCCAGAGTGAAATGCTACAGAGCAGAAAAAAAATAATATCACAGCCTCACAAGAATTAATTGGAGTTGGAAACCACAGAAAACAGCAYGGATATTCAGCAATTTTCTGTGAGAGAGCCATTTACTGAGCCTGGTTAGTTGTGCATGCAGATGAACAGCATAGCTGGCCCTGGTGGGAATCTCCCCTGCCCAGTCCCATCCCACTACTGCAGGATTACTGGTACAGGAGTCTCATTCACTCATTGGGCACCATCAGCAGCTCAGTCATGGGAGACAACACAGGAAAAACACTCTTCACTGCAAGAGAARCCACACTGCAAAATGGCTCTGGGCTTGGCCTGGCTTACACATGTCCTGAGCAGCTCAGCACTGGCCAGAGAGAGACAATCACTCTTCTTTGCTCCATTTATCTCCAGGGATTACAGGGAGCAGGTGATTTAGACAGTTACATCCAGCTCAAGCCAGAACTACAACTACATCATTCAAGCCAGACAAGGCAAAGTTCCCCTTTTATGGGGGTGTCTTAAAAAATCCAKCTTGACAGCAGAAAGGCAATTAATAAACTAAATTATCTCACTGCTTTTTGTAGCCCTCTGAATACAATCATCCATGGTCTTGTATTACACCTTGCTGCCTTTATGCCCCATGTTTGTGCAGTACCCAGTCSTGCTGTGTGGTTAGGGCTCCCCTGAACAACAGAAAAGCCAAGAAATAATAACAAGCTGTGTCAGAAACAGCATTTTAGCAGGGCAGAAATTGCCAATCATTGGGAGAAACTTGTCTGCTATGTCACAGGCTGTGGGTGAACCTGTATTCAGTATAAACATGCCTGTTGCTGACTTTTGGACTCCCCAGCAGTACAGCCTGATTAATTCTCTGCRGGCAGTTCAGAAGCCTTAAAACCACCTTTCAAAACTGCAGCTGACAGAACAGCCAGAGGAACACTCACCCTTGCTATTACCTTGCTAGGTACAGRTGCTAAAGTTGAATCAGGTTTGTGGGACTCTGCCTCTCCCACTGCTGATACCCCTCCCACCCAAACTGGATGTCAGAGCAAAGCAAACCTCTGGAGAGCACAGAATTTTGATGCTTCACAGCTTTACAGCTTTAATTTCTGTCTGAGCACTTAGGAGTCCCAGGCCAGACCAGAGCTTTTCTTGTGATTTAAGACACTGTAATATACTTGTCATCCTTTGGGCTTAAATGCCTCTCTGAAGTTATGCAACTGATCTTTTAACTTCTAAAGTCAACTGGGAGCTAAAATCTCATGAAGTGTCCCATATCCATTTTTATTAAAGAGAAATTATGTATGCTTTTAAGTCTACTTTTAGTTTGGGCAGAATTTATCAGCTGGCCATATCTGTATKATTAATTTTTTGTAGACAGACAAAMTTCATGTTTCACTTCTCAGAATATATTAGTATTTTTTCTGTACTAATTCAGTAGCAGTTAGTAAGCTGCATATTATCAGAAAGCTGAACATRATGTGAGCCTTGGAGCAGACATGAAAAGTGCTTTATTCTTGGAAAAACAGTTTGATTTTGAGGTCTATGGTCAGAGGTAAAGTCTGATCAGTTAGAAAAATAAAGCATAGAATGAAATYAAACCCAAGGAAAAGTGAAAAACAGGGCTCTAGGAAGGGAAAATATCTTAACCTATGAATGCAAGTCACAGAAATGAGTGAAGAGATGGGAAAAAACTCTACCAAAAGCCTTGAAAAGGACTATATTTTCCTTCCATTTTCATTCTGCACAAATCAATTTATTGCAGCTGGTTTGTTCAAGTGTTAGATTTGCCCTGGAACATTTCTGACCCTGCTGGGCTGCCAATTTCAGCATCTTTTTGTCACACTCCTGCAGCAAACACATACACAGAGGTTCAAAAGGATTTCTCATGTGGCAGAAATGCCAAACAAGCCTTAAGAAACAAGATTCAAGAGCAATTGTGAGGCACAGGCTTCCTTCACCTGGGCCCTGACACCAACCACACACTCCAGCATAAATACCATCCCTATTTGAGAAGCACCAGTTTGCTTTTTTTTTTCTGTGTGTTTCCTGATAACTCACTCTTCCCTAGCTCTTGCCTATAGTGCTGAACCTCAAGTTTTTGCCTCCTTATGGTAGGAAGAGCCCTTCCTAACAGGTTTGTGCAGTGGGGTGCAGCCCAGCCAGGTGGCACAAATACCACTGTTGTGCTGTGCTGTTGTTGAAGCTTAGTGTCTCTAAATTTTTGCTTCAGCTCTCAGGATGCTCTACCTGCACAGAAAAGTCACCCAAAAAGTTACAGTTTTCATATTTTTTCTGGGAAAGCAGCCCAGGCTGTTTTCTGGCAGTAATGTTGTGGCTGATGAAGTGTCTACAGGAAAGAGCCAGAAACTCCCTGCAAGGCCCAAATGCTCCTCCCAAAGCCTCAATGCCATTTCATTATGGGCACTAAGCGAGATAGAAATCAAGAGGGAAGTTTCATCTAAGTCTCATCATAATTCAGTGATGTGGAACTTAAGTGTGCCTACAAAATTGACTTTGTTCTTTTGCCTTTGCAAAGTCCTTCTTCAATTCACTCAGTTCCTCTTATTTTTTCCCCTGCATTTTCCATTTGCTGCTATGTCCTCTTTTTCACCCTTTCATTTTCTCTCTGACCTCTCTTCACAGTCCCACTGCAACTGCAGCTTCTATTAAATTTGAAGAAATATACATTTCGTACTGGTTTTTACAGAATAAATTCTGTAGTGMTTGTGACCTGTGAAAAACTGCATAAAAGAAAGAAGTTTAAAAAAAAATAGAGGAAGTAGGTTCCAGCTATAATCCTCTGCCCTGTGAGCACAGATAATACCCACCAGGAAAGTTTCCTCATCGTCTTGCACAGAGCTGCCTTTGCTCGTYAAATTGGATCTGAATTATCTGAATTTGGGATGATTCTTAATACAACAAAGTCCCTGCAAAGAAGTTGGCAAAGGACGAGGACATTACATGGAAATTTGACAGAGCTATCTGATATAATGGATGAAAAATTGGTTTCTTCATAAACGGGGTGCTGAACTACAGGGGAAGCAATGTCACCTTTCCTGATTTCAACCTCCTGCAGAGAAATTGTTCTCTGTTGCACATTATGGTCCTCTCATACACTTCTCTTTAGGGCAAAGAGTTTCCACAGGAAGAAGTGCAATCTTGGGGACATTTTAGTGTAGGTAGAGCGTTAAGMATGTATCTCCTCATGTCTCCTGTCTTTTGCAAGGCATTGCAGAGGAACWGGAGATACAGGGCTGTGGTTTGGACCAGGTTGCCTGGATCATGCACCCTAAAAGGTGAGCACTCTGTTGCACCAAACTGATAGATGCCTCCTTCTTTTCTGGATCTAGTCCAAATCCTTCATTACAGTTTCAGTACTGGAAAAGTTTCTTCTAAAATTAAAACTTCTCTTGCAGAAGTTGAGCCTTTAAAAGAGTGGTGACATGCATTACCCTAATGCAGTGTCCTTTTTTTAGGACACAATTTCAAAGATGAATCATGCTCATATGCAAAAGGTGAGAGACTCAATTTTCTCTTATCACTCCTGTAAACAATGCACCTTCACTGTGTCAAAAATACCCAATTAAAAGCTTAAAATAAAAACAGATCTTAAAATAGGCATTAGTCCTGCCCATGGTTCAGTGCTGATGTTATTTCAAAGGCCCAGACTTGCCCTTCACGCTCCTTGTGCCAAGCAGCAGGGAGGTGGAGGCTTTAAACACAAAGGGACAACCTTTGACAGGGACAAGAGGAGCAGCTCTTGGCCATCAGCATGACCCTGCTGGCTGAGCCCCTCAGCAACCTGCCTTTCATCCAGGGACTGCCTCATGGCAGCAGCCTRTGGATGGCAGGGTAGGCAGCCCCTCCTTTGGGCTGCAGTGGAGTTCCCTTGGATCAAACCAATAATCCTTTCACTGCTACAAAGCCACACAGCCACGGTGGTGACAGTGCTTGGTGGGTCACCCCTCTCCTGAAGATAAAACATCTGGGACTAAGTCATCCACGCTGGAAATTCTGGGAACTCCTTGAGCTTTTGGGTGGCTGGATTCAAGGATGGCAGCATTACCTCCTACTTCAGGAAAAAATAAACCAAGACAAATGGAATCCTTGTGAGAGCACAGAAGCAGGTGTACATGTGAAGGTGTRGTACACCCTGCAGTCACTTCAGCCACAAGGATTTTATGGATTTCCCATTTTGTACAGGAGATGGGCACAAAACTGCACAACACTGCTGAGGCTGAAGCCATTCAAGACATGCGCCTGACTTCAGTTAAATTGCATTAAAAACTCAAGTGTTAACAGAGAGACCCAYAGAAAAGGTGAGATGGGACAAGAAGATTGACACCCTTGAACCCAGGAACTCAGTCTGCCTACATTCCCTAAGCTGCCTCTGTATCATATGTGACTGTGGACCTACATGAAGARGAGCTTGCTGCTTTAAGACATACAYAAAATGAGAGAAAAGAGGCTTCTGACAGACRAAGGGCAGAGAACAGAGGCCAAAGGAAGAGGGTAAGGAACTCGCTTGAGGAGATGTGTACATGAGAGRGATTGCAGTGATCTGAAAAAGCTACAAGCTGTACAAGTGGGACCTGAATATCACAGAGGACTCCTGCCTGAGTTAAAAGGATGCATGAAGAAAATGCTGGGAGCAGATATTAATAAACTGTATTATGTCCAAATGTCTCATGTTAGCTCAGGTAAAGAGGTAAATGCAAAAGTTAAGAGTAGGTTAGGCACAACTGGTTTTATTCACAAAGCAAGTTTTGCCTGAATATAAACCAACTAGAACATGAGTTACAAGGTTATTTGGAATATAAACTAAAATCTTCTCTTCTGACTAGCGTGAGCTGAGACATTTTCAGGAGCCGACACTAAATATTCCACACTGCCGCATTTGCCAAAAATGCAAAATATTACAATGCAAAGATCAAAGTAATTTTTCCCAMGAAAAGTTTGCTCTGCATCTTGGGTAGTTCTAAATTCACCTGCAAACCATTGCTTCTATTACAGCTTCCTTCTGCTATCACGGAATCACAGAACCACATGGTGYTCCTGAGAGCATTGCCCAAACGCTTCTTGTGTCAGGCTGGTGCTGTGACCATCTCTCCGGGGAGCCTGCTCAGAGCCCAGCCACCCTCTGGGTGAAAAACCTTCTCCTGATCYGTGAACRCAGTGGCTTGTGAACAGTTTGGCCTGGGGGCTTTGTGTGAGGGGTAGACCTTGGCTGGACACCAGGCACCCACCAAGCCACTCTGGACAGGGGAAAGAAAATGTGATGGAAAATGACTCATAGGTTGACATAAGGCAGTTTACTRAAGCAAAACAGAAAGTTTGTGTGTGCACAAGCAAAGAGGAAAACACCATAGGATTATTTTCTGCTTCCTGTTAGCAAGGCATGTGCAGCCACTTCTCAGGAAGAAGGGCTTGAGCATGTGGGGCAGYTGCTCTGGAAGGCAAATACTGTAAATAACAACTGCCTCCCCCTTTCCTTAGCCTTTAGAACTTAGCTGACATCATTTGGAATGGAAATTTCCTTTGGTTAACTTAGGTCAGCTGGCCAAGCTSTGTCCCTGCCCAGGACTTTACACACTCCCAGCCTATTGATGKGAGGCAATGCTGGGAGACARTGCTGCTGCTGCTGCTACTGCTGAGCACTGGTGTGTTCCCAACACCTTTCTAGATATCACTGCAAAGCACAGCACTGTGAGGGCCACTAGGGGAAAAYAGACTCCATCTCAGACAGAGCCAATACAGCTGGGATGGCTACACTGCTGCAAAACATGTTTGAAGAATCAAGTTAAACTGATTAAAATCTCAGCCTTACCTCCATTGAGGGGTTTTGTTGGGTTTTTTTCCTATCACTTTGGCCAGACAAACCAAGTCACATGGGCAATTTGACAACAAAACTGCAAATACATGCATAAGACCAAATATCTTTTGGAGCTCCTTCCTCTCATGCAAATTCCCACATTACATCACACGGCTGCTCAGTTCATTGAAATCCTGTTGACAGTAATGCAAAGTACCAGATGTTTAGGGATTACCTATAAGGGGGCCTGATGTTGAAGAGAGAGTTATGAGATGATCTTTCTCCTCAGAAACTTTCCTCCTGGCAATGAAAACAAGTCCCAAAACTCCAYGATTTGCAGTTTCCCAACTGTTTGTTGTTAGCCTTAAATTCCAAAGTTCTACTATTCCAAATTTCTTCCTCATAAACATGTAGTTTGGTTTTGGATCCTACTAAACTCTGCTTCAATGATTTTTTAATGACACAGAAATGTAAATTCTATTTTTTTAACAATACAAGAATATATTTCCCAGTTTCTCTCTTTTTAATCCCCTTCCTTCATGTTCATTGGTTCCTCAAMTATGCTGTCCTATTTGCCATTTCAATTCTTCTGTATTGCTCCTATTTTATTTTGATAAAATAAAACCCTTGAAAGAATAGCCCATATAGACTTTAATGCCTTCATATGAGATTTTCCTTAATTGTTTTTGACAAGCAGATCTCCCAAAGGCTGTCAAGGACAATTTCTCTTAGTAACTTATGCTTGGGCCATTCAGTGACCCCCCAATGGSCTGGCAAGGTGCACCACCCTCACTTTCAGAGGATTTGTTCCCCAGAACCACAGATCATTTACTGAACCTGCATCATACTCRAGTTCACCAAGAATGCAGGCAGATCCACGGTGTTGGGCTGAATTCACTGGAGCAGCAGCATGCCTGTTTATGTGTTCTCTGGAAAAACAATGTGATGCTCTGTAGGAGAGCCAACCCTTGTCTGGTCTGCTGATTGTTTCTGGGGATGTTACACACCACCAGTGACTACTGTTATTGTGCTATCAAATGCTACCAATAAGCAGTAATAAAAAAGTCAGGAAATATCTTCCCTCAAATGAAAGCCAGTGGAAGCTATCACACTGTGATGGACCATAAATGTTATTTCTTCTTTCCTGTTTTTTTGTTTGTATTCTTATAGCTTTAAATGAAGGAAAGATTTCTAAAAATACTTTTATCCCTTTTCATCATTCTTATTCCCAACAGCAATAATGATACACTACACTGGTTCTTTGAAGAACTGGAAAGGGCAAGAAAAAGTCAAATGAGAATCGTGTGTCCAGATGCTAGATATAACTTCAGCTTCCCAAGAAATAACCCTGTTTAATTTATTTTAATACTGGTAATCACACTCTAAGGTATCTAATGCTGAGTCTAGCATCAAATCTTCCCATTTGGAAGCAACCTCTACAAAATGTGTCAAGAGTGGATGAATACCATAACCAGAACTTGGGGATAAAGAGCTCCAAATGCATGTTTTCCTTTGGCAAATTTCTACATGCAGGCAGACTTTTTGACTTTCTCATAATTATTTTGCTGATATCTGTTTCTTCCCTCAGCCTTTATACAACATGCATTTTGAAGAGAATAAACAGTAGTTTTTTTCTTTAATAACTATTGTATATAACACTCGGAATTTTAGTGCTGGGGTAAAGGAGGATTAGTTGCTCTATTAAAGAGTTTAGGATTTGTGAATTTTTTCAGAACAAWTTGTCTCCCTCAAACAGTACTTCTTCAGGACTTGCACTGTTTTTATTCATTTTCTGCTTCTTCTTTCTCATAGTGCAGTTGCTCTTGAATTTTACAAATTCATCTGTATCTTTCCTTTTGAGGACTCTGTTTTCCTTCAACATCTTAATTACTCTGCTGGACTAAACCAGGATTATTGAGGAGCCTGCAAAGGAGGAGGCTTTAGCTGAATCTGAGAGCTTACTACTTGTCAAAATACTCTGTAATCCTTGGTAGGATTATTCTCTGCAGTGTTTCCTTGCTGCTAAATGACAAACAAATAAAATTTTCTGTTTCAATACAGCATGAAATGTTTTTTCACTTTTAATAGACCTGAGGCAATGTTTGACAAAGATACCAGAAGGAAGAACAATGARGAAGAAGAACAAAGGCAAGGGTATGTCAGATTTGTGGTGAGCTTAATCCTGYACCCCAAAGAGTTAGACTACAACAGGTCTAACTGAGACAGGTCTGTTTCATAGAGATTTTTTTTCTGATCTTGAAGCTGAAATGTGTCTTTGAGGTGGTTGGACAAAGCTGTCCAAATTCTGCATGCTGGGAATCTCAGTCAACACTAATTCAATGCCAGAAGGAATGTCAGGGAAGGCAGTAAATATAAATAATAGCTAAAGAAATCTTTTAAAAGGCAGCCCAGGATAGATGTTTTGGGTGAAAATTTGGTGTGGAAGACAGACACTCAATTTGGGAAGACAGGAGGGTGAAATCATGGATTAATAGCTCTCAGTGCAAACAGCTGTCATTTTTCTAGGAAAAATTGAATTGAAACCTACAGACAGGTACTGGAGTGATGGTGTTTTACCCAGCTATGGGGTTCTTTTCCCTGCACCAACCCCTCCATAACAGTGTTGGCCAGGTGAGCTTTCTGGTGATGAAACTCTGGACCAAGAGGGGCATACCAAGATTTATGCCTCAAAATACTTCATGAGATATAACCTTCAGAATAGGTTATAAAAGCACAACTATAATTTTATTTCAAATAAGCRCTGTCATGAAACTCTGATGAGTTCCCTGTTTTTGTGGTAACGTGTAACAGTGATGACATAATACAGAAATCCACACATGCATACTTTTGCAATGACATTCAGCACACCTTCCAGCTACTTTTATCTCCCAGAAAGCTATGAATGTATGTTTCATCTGTTTTGATTTAGGGAAATTTTACCATTAGAGATTTTTTGGGATTCCAGTCCGAGCTTGCATATATTCCTGGATCATTTTACTGCTGGTTGGTCTGAAGAACACTGCCAGAAGGCACACTCCAGCTATTTTCCTGGTCCTCAGGTGTTCTGGTGGGATCTCAGGGCTACACATATCCCTTCCCAGAGTACTTTGTTGGTATCTGTGCCTGTAAGTGTGCAGATTGTCTTTCCCTTTGTTATCACTATCACCACGTTTTCCCTTGTAAATTCTTCATACAAAAGAATTACAGGTTTCTTCCCATGTTTTTTCCCCAGGAATGCTCTCCTTGGTTCTCAAGTGCTTGATGTCCTGCTTGTGCTTTGTGGCAGTCTCTTCTAGACCTTTCATTCATTTTCCAGGACCTGCTTCACACCACTGTACCATTTAACTTGTTCCATGACAGCATGTGCCAGAGGATATCAGCACAGGAAAGTTTTGGAGATAACACCTGGTTCTTAYAATTTCTTCTGCCTCTGCTTTTTACCCTGGTATAAAAAAAAAGCCACTGTAGCTTCTAGCTCTGTTTAAGGAATATTCAGCATACTAAATACAGATTCCAAGTGCACACTAGTAATTTACTCAGTTCATATGCTTTACATGGTTATGCTTGCTATAGAGGGGGGAAGCAATATGTGTGAACTCCAGCCTCAGTATATTAATCTGCATTGAAAAAACAACAAAATGGTCCTTCTTCCCAATGGTATTTAAATCATAAAACCCATAGCAGCAGTAAAGGATGAACTTCTGAAATTCTTTAGAAAATACACATCAAGCCTGTTAAATTTTGATCCAAATCATCTAAGCCTTTGGAGCACCCAGCTGAGAATACAGGGTCTGGGTCAGGCTTGCCCCTAACACCTCTAAAAGTCACAGTTACCTGAAAGAAGTTAATTAATTCCAGACAACCACCCATACTCAGAAGCACCTTTAGTTCCTAAACCAAGAGACTGATGGAGGGAGAGCATTTGTTCTACAAATGCTGGTGACATGGTGGCAGTGAACAGAGGCAGGGCTGATCAGTCAGCCTTCACCACAATGTCTCTGAGGTCTCTGTGTAATGAGAGGGGACCCATGCTGGAACTTTGGAGAAGTTTGTGGAGGGCTGTATCCTGTGAGAGGGACCCCATGCTGGAGCAGGTAAATGGTGCAGAGTCCTCCCCTCGAGGAGAAAGGAGCAAGAGAGACAATGTGAGATGAACTGACCACAGCCCCCATYCCCCATCCCTTATCCCCCCGTGCCACTGAGCAGAGGAGGCAGAGAATGCAGGAGTGAAGCTGAGCCCAGGAAGAAGGGAGAGGTGGGACAAAGGTGTTTTAAGATTGGCTTTATTTCTCATTACCCTACTGTGATTTGATTGGTAATAMGTTTAATTTACATTTCCCCAAGTCATTGGTTTTGCCTGTGATGGTAACTGGGGATTGAACTCTCCCAGGCCTTATCTTGACCCGTGAGCCTCTCAATRGATTTTTTTTCTCCCCTGTCCAGCTGAGGAGGGATAGAACAGCTTTGGTGGGTACCTGGCATCCAGCCAGGGTCAACACAGCACAGGGAATAACCCCTGACAGGGTTACACAGGGTTCATTGAATCACTGCATTGACTTAGATGGTTGCCAGTGTAGATCTAAGAATATCTGCCCTAAATTTGTTTTAGCACTCCAAATACTACAAACACTCATCCCAATTGCTTTCCAAAGGGATTATTTTTCTCCACTGAAAAGCAGCCAGCTCCACAAAGCTGCTTGAACTCAGTTATGGCCTGAGCCAAGTTGATTTTTAACATTAAATRATGTTTCTAAATTGCTTTGGGGTTCACGGATGACAGTTCTTAGGAATTTGCAAAGAAGGGTTTAATTCTGCAAACACCCAAGTCACGCACAAGCAGTTCTCACTCAGTGATACTGCCTCTAATTTTCACTCTGGGACCATGGATTTTTTTTGTGTGCAATATCAGATTAGAAGCCTTTTTGTGTGCAMTATCAGATTAGCAGCCTATCAACTCCAAACCTGTGAGTAAATCCCCTGAAAAATAATGTTAGCTTGAAAACGATGACATTTTAAGGATTCCCCTACCATAGTAATATTCTATTGATAATTACACTTTCTTTTCATTTTTTAAGCACAACCTTGAAAATAAAAATGACAAAAATCTTCATTTTTTAAAAACTAAAAGTTTGCTTTGGAATGGCCTGCTCCTCCAAGAAAAGAAACCTCAGGATAAATACAACGTCAATTAAGTGCTGGTAACACAAATGTTTTGCTTGGGATCGAGGCTGTTTTCCTGTGGAGAGGAAGGGGAGGTCCTTGAGAAATGGGCTAATCTCTGCCATATCCAATTAGGTACAACGGTACTTAAAATCACTCTCAACACGCTGGTAYCTTTGACTTTTTATCAGGACTTGTCCAGTGATGGAGATACTGCAGTGCTCCTCAGCATACTCCTCCAAAGCTTCAGTATTTTTAAATAAAACYTTCTTCCCATCTCTCTATTTTACAAAATTGCTTCTGATCCAGCTTATGGGGGATACAGAGCATCTCATTCCTGGGAGAGGCAGCAGACAAGGGGAGAGGAGATTTCTGGGTGAAGTGACACCTGGCCTCCATGGGCCATCTCCTTGCTGGACTGAACAACTGGTTTTCTCTCAAGCTTTCCTATTGCACCACATTTTCTGARCCTTTGATTGGCCCAATTGTTTGCCTTTGCTGCTCTCCACTGTAGCCCACTTGTTTCTGGAACAGCAGTACCCAAATCTGGGGATTGCTCCAGCTAGGGTTTCACTGGCTCTCATGGCACACTTCTTTCATTATTTATTTAAAGTCTTATTTACATATAATGGCTCTGCATCCTGCAAAGGTGGTTGCTTTTGTTTTTTGGAGAATGATGACACTGCTGACTCGTGTTGTGCTTGAAAAYCACGGCATCTCTCACATCAGCTTCTGCCACATTTTGGACTGTTTGTGTAACAAAGTCTCAGTTAAGCAGATCCTGCTCAGTGCTTTGTGAGAGCTGCTGCTCCCGCTSAAAGATGGTGCAGTTGTGCCACTGGATCATGTAGTGACAAGCTGGGTGTCTGCAGTTTATGAAAAGACTGACACAGGTTTACACAGACACACATATCATTGTATGGAGGGCCATGCTCCTGGGAAATGCTCAAAGATTAGGACAATCTGGACAAGCCAAGCAGGCAGTGTGGGTCCTGCTAGTGATTGCATGCATTGAATGTGGATAACAAAGATATGCAGATAAAAGGACATGAGAGAAATGCACAATACAACATACATGGAACTCATCAGAACTYATTAGGAAGGGAGGCTGTGGCTGGGGTTTGTTTTGTTTCCTGAGCATTTTGGCTCAGGGTGTCCTGGTCAGTCTCCTGCAGAGAGTGAAGCTCACCACTCACCACACTGTCTAGATAAATAAATCCAAGTGATGGGTCCACTGCCAAGCTGGGGTTTTTTGTGAGCAGTCTGGTGCCTTACCTGGATGAACGGAATTAGAAAGAGGACCTGGAAAAGGCACCTGTGTCTGGAAGGTGAACAATGTGCTGCACAGCCGGTGGCTGGGAGAGGGAGGCTGGGACAAAAAGTTACAGAAACTTGCCAGCTGCATTCTATGTATCTCAGAATTTTGCTCCAATTCACAAGATCAGTTTGAACTCTAAACCTCTCCTACAGCTCTTTTGTTACATGTAGATTTTACAAGCAACCTCCTTAGTTCTCCGTTCCTATAACTGATGTAAGCACTGAGCAGTTTTAGGCTCAGGACCCCTTGTGGAGCTCCCTGTTGGAAATTAAACCATGGTCTTCATTCTGTGAGCAGGACTACGTGTGCTGGTGCTCTCTTGCCCTACCATTTCCCCCCAGATGAAATTTCCTTCTCTTGCTTTGAGATCCCCATGTAAGACAGCACTGAAAGCCTTATGTGATGTCCCTTGCTTTCCCCTCCGTCCACAGTCTCCTGCCTTTGTCCTAGGAGGGAATTATTTTGTTTTGACACGATTTGTTCAAGGCAAATTGATGTTGGCTTTTTCCTGACACTGTTTTATCCCTCTGTAATCCATTTCAAACACATGAAAGAACTCCATAAATATATAAATGAATTAGCCAAATATTTCCTACCTAATCTTTAATGCAGTCTACTCACAGTTCATAAAAATATTTACGCAGAGACACATTATTGTGTTTTTCTGATCCTTTCTGAGCCTACGTAAATGCTTAACATAGCTGCTCTCTGCACAAATTAAATAAGATAATTCCCTGTAAATGAAGTAAAAAGCTGAGACTTAATTTGTGAGGCCAGTCACTCACAGAAAATCCTAGCTCAGTCTTTTCCAAATGCTGAGGAGGGTTTGGCTCCAAAAATTACAGCTCTGATTTTGCCCCTGAACTCCTTTGAACATTTATTCAAGTGTTGAAAAAATTTTAAATTATAATATCAAGTACTGCATTATGCAGCAAGGTTTGTAAATCTTTTGGCGAACTTCAGGAGTTTCATGAGTGTATTCAGCAAGTACATAGGAAATATTWAATAAGTTTATTTATAAAGCATTATAAAGGGCATAAATGGTTTAAGGGCATGTAATAAAGAGATAAGTAAGTGTTGAGGAGTATTTATCAAATCAGTCTAATCTCCAAGTACAGGGTTTAATTAACATTTCTACAAAGTCTCCTACTCTCTCTGCCATCACATTGTAAATGTTACACTTCTCAGCAAGGCTAGGATAAGATGTGCTACTCCTCCTGGAGCATTTCTACTACAGCAATAATTCATAGCTTGGATGCCAGGATGCTGGGACTTTGATTAATGTAATGACATACTTTATGGTATCCCTGGCAGAAGCTAGGAGAGATCACAATTTATACTGAAAAGTGAATTCAGGATTCTTATTCAGAGCAGAAGGTTTCAAGATAAATGATACAGTGCCCTACGGCTTCTTGCAATGGTTACTGATTGTATTTTATTACACAGAGCCGTAACTTGACCTTAAGAAATACTGCATACATTCAAGATGCAATTTATCAGGTGGCTTATGTATCAAAGAAAAAACTCTCATGCCAGCACTCAGACATTAAAACAGCCCTCAGAAACCACAGCCAGGTACACCATCCCCTGCATGCTCTGTGAGAAGATCTGCTCCAGCTGCTGAGATTTCATCCCATCTCCCCAGAGATGTGCAGGAGCAGAAGGATCTGTTCTCCACCCCCCACAGAAYCACAGAGAAGCCACCCAAAAGACCTCTGCCATGGACTGGAACTTTCCAACCAAAATAAATCCCAGGCCTCCCTCCAACCTTCAAACCACTGTTATCTTAAGCACAGGAAGGAGTTTTGTCTCACAGAATAACACAAATGATAATGATGTAGTCTTTTTTTACAAGAGCAACTAAACAGCATTATATCACTGCCAACGAGATGGGGAGTAAATGAAAACTAACACTGAGTATCATAAATTATTGTTTATCACTAGACAAATAAATGGCTGTCTTTGAAAGTGGATCTACTTGTATGGTTAAAGTTTAAACCAGCATTTATGGTAGCAATTTAAGCTCTTAAAATATACACTTTAAAAATAAAAATACTTACTGTGGTGTCCCTCAGCTGCATTTCTGCAGAATAGTCTTAAATCATTCCAATTACTTAATGCAGTCTGTAATTTATCAGCCCAAATAAGTCAGGCTTTTCAAACCCAGACCCAGATACATGTAATTGTTAAATTACATAAACTTCATGTATATTATGAATTATTCAGATATCAAATGGACTCTTTAAAATKAAAAAGTGTTTTTTAATATGCAAATAGCCTATTGATTACATATACTTGATTTTTTCTTCTTAAGRTCCAACGCATTTTTCTGGGAAAAGAGTTATCCAAACAGGACTTGGAGTAAATGCTGCAAATTAGAAGTGAAAAAAGAAAAAAAAAGCATAAAAAGAGCATGAACCTGATGCGATCTATCAAGGCACACTTGAAAATCTCACCCATGTCTGCAGTGAACATCCAGAACCCCCTGTGCACTCAGAAGTTGTGATGTMTCTGAGTCATCCCCTTGGCCCACACAGACAGTCTCTGCCCCCACAGACACACTGCAACATTATACACCTCCTACGATTTTGGTAACATAAATATTACAATTTAGAACTTGAATAGTATTTTCATTTTTGCATTTCTTTACAGGCATTACTTAATCCACCCACCAGACCAGACAAGCATTACCCGCTCWGTTAATCCACACATAGTTCTCACAACGGCCCATTAACGTTACACTACAGGTGAGAAGCAGAATTGGAAGATCCCATTGGGATCCAGGAGGCCCAGAGTGTCCTCAAGAACTTGTCAGTGTGTCAGACTGCCAGAGGGCAATTTTGGAGACTCATATTCAGGGTGATTGTGACTCTGCTGTCAACAAGAGGTGGTTGTGATGGTGCCAAATGATATATGACTGACTAAACAAGAGCTGAACCTCCATTTCGCCKTTTTGTTCATATTGTGCTTACTCTTTTCCTGCTGGAAATGGTTATACACACAGGCTTTTTTCCAAGTTTCATGCTGTAATGTTTGAACAACAGATTTCACCAAAGTAAAGAATAAATTTCCGTTTGGTATTATGAAATACAATAGAAAAAATAATTTCTGTTGTAATAACGACTTCTTACCAAATTTTCCTTTGTGCATAAAAGGTATTACAGAATTTTAGGAAACACTTAATTTGATTAACAGTCTTCTACATTAATCCTTTGCTCAGTCACTCCTGAAAGCTGCATTAATTTAGCAGAAGCTTTGCCAGGCTGCCTGCATGGCCATGGATCAATATCCCAAAAGGCAACCATGCATAAGCTTTGATTGTGACTTCATGATCAAGTAGGAAAGTCCATCTAATATGAATTCTGAAATATCCAAACATTTATGCCTGTTTTTCTAGACTACAGTGCTTAAAAATGAGCTATCAACGGAGGCTACAACCTCCTATTATACTTTTGATATTGTTTCTGACTATGAATAGAAAAGTATTTTAAGTCTTGGATACTGCCCCAAGTTTTAGGCAACACAGATATACTTGATCCTAGGGGCCAATATGGATTTTATAGAGTGGTATTACACAGCTATACTGGGYAAAAATTACACCTCTATACAGCCATCTACTCTTTACATGGGGGTAATGGAAATGATGAATATTATCGTGTCTCTTTCAGGATCCCTGCCAAATTCCTCCCCAGGAAGAAGGAGCAAAGCTCCTGGAGGAGCCTCTTTTGTATTTCTCAGTGAGACAGAAAGCTACAGGGCAAGAATAGTGGTCTTCCTTCTTCTAAAAAGAACTTTTTCAGTGTAAACAATCATAAATGTACACTGACAGAGCCTTACCAACACTACTGGGACTTCAGAGTCTGTAATTGCTAAATTTAACCCTGCAAACCCATCATAAAGAGTTCAAACCAATACAGCTMGGTTAAGCACATAGTTAGGAAATTGAAAATAGGTGGTGGCTATAATAACAAAAGGGAAAATGACAGATGAAATTAAAGAAGACCTGATGTTCACAGGAGAGCATTTAGATCCTTTACTGAAAAAAGCCTTGGGGAGTATTTGCAAAACAAGGATTAGCATTACTGCCACTGTTCTTGGGATTCATTATTCACGCTGAACCTGCCTATAACTAACACCTATTTAGTAATAAACTGTTTCTTTGATGTGGTTAATGACTGATATAGGAACAATTATTACTATTGAATTTTCTTTTAGGTCTGTTAGACCTAAAAGGGGAGGGAATGGAGTCCAGGAACATGGAAATGCTCTGTTTGAATTCCAGTCTTGGAGACTTCTGCTGAAGGTTTTTTTTTGTTTCCTGCTACTCTATTGCACAGATGGGAATCTAGGATGAAGCACAGTAGAAACTTTAACATATTACTTCAAAATCCAAACACTGAAATTAACTAATTTGTTGAAAGATTGCCTTCACACTACAAACTGTCAGTCCCACTGCCCTTCTGAACGGCCCAGGATTCTGGGTTCAGATTCATGTYCAGAACCAGGAGGAAGGTTTAATGTTTAAATGGGCTTACTCAAACTGGTACAGATCTGCATGTAAGGGTATGTTATTCTAGTTCCCAGCATTTTATTTTGCAAGTAGGACATGGTTTTCTTCCATGCTTTTTACTATATTTCTCCTCCATTTTTCCTTTGTGCTTTGGTCCTGCCTTTTTTTTTTTGCCAGATTGTCATTTTTACATTTATAACTTGAATTCCATAATTATTTCACTTGTCCACGCTAAGTTTATTTCCCTTGTGAGCTTTTTTCTCTGACACAAGTTAGTTTCTCTCTAACTGACCAACCTAAATCTTCAGTTTTCTTACACAGCTTGCTCAAAGTGAATTTTGCCTTCATGTTAAATCTCTATCCCACCTTCATACACTCTCTACCTTGGTGTACTGAGTGACAAGTAAGAGTCAACCAATGTMATTTGTCTCAGCTAGCTGTCTCATGGCTTCTTGAACTGACAACCAGATCAGCAGGTAGCTCCTGTTCCTGGGCAGACAGAGTGGAAGGAAGGTGGTCAATAAGCTGAGCTTCACGGACCTAAGCTTCATACTTAGAGCAGATGGAACTTGTAATACAGGAGTGGGAGCACAGGACATGGAGCAGGATTTGTAGGCCAGAGGACCTGTATGAGCTTTCTCATGATATATATTCCAGAAATGTGAAACTTTAATACAGCTCTTCAATCACTTGACTTCACATTTCAATCAACTGCCTTTTTTAACTGCTCTAATTCTATCTCTCTGAGAATGTACAGCTTTTGAATGTGGAATAGATAATTTGATCCATGAAGTTTTATGAGTAGATTCAGCTAAATGCTGCTGAGCCCAGGAATAAAACCAGCTCAAAGATGGGCTGTACCATGTAGTTRTGATGGATAGCACAGAAATTTCATGCAGTCTGCTTCCTGAATCTCATCACCAAACACTACAACTTCCTGGCAGTGCTCTCTAAAACAGCTGGTCCCTTCATGCAGAAAAGTCAGATTCTCTTCTACACTTTCTGCTGGGGAAAAAGTCATGGGGTCTACTGGAAAACAGAACCATTATTTCATGTAGTTTATTGATCYCAGATCATGAGTGTTCTATACAACATGCTCTGGAACCTGCAGTGACAAGCACACACAGATGTGCATCCTGTCTGTCCTGTTGGCAACCTAGGTTAACAGGAAAGAAACATGAATGTCTGTTTGCAAGACCACAGTGTGTTTTTGCATGACTGTCCTTCATTTTAACAYTGCCTCACAGTGGTTTCACAGCTCCTCTCTTTCAAATCCACCTTGTGTTGAGAGTGCAAAGGTGCTCCTCTGCAGGGGGAGGTGTCCTTCAGACTGGTGTGGCTGCTTCTGCTGGAATCAGCTCCCCAGGGGCACCTGTAACTGAGCACTGGTCATGACCAGAGGGACTGGAAAGCACTGAAGGTGTCTCCTGCTTCTTGACACCTGGAACAAACTTTATAAACAAGAGACAATCCGACCAAGACCCAAAAGCAACCATGGCATAAAGTGACTCTCTTTCAATCTACACAGCTCACTGTTAGCATGGATAGGAGTAGCTGTGGGATGGAAAACKATTTACAGCAAGCAGAAAAAACACACTGGTGTTAGTGGAMACTCAGGAGTGACTCCCCAGCTCTYTTAACTCTGTCATCAATGCTACCTTYTTTTTAYAACACATGGGAAATGCCCTAAGAAACTGAAGATTCTTGGAGGAACTAAAACCAGTACACAGAAGAATGGGACACAGGGACAGCCAGACTAAGGTCTGAGCTAATTTTGCCCTTCTGGAGAGCCTTCATTAAGCCTGRAGGCAGCACTGCACTGAGGTAGAGAAATAGATGCTTTATAGTGGATCTAAGCTGTCAGATATTCAGCATGGAGAATATCATGGCATGTATCACATCTTCAGAGTGGTAAAAACAAAAACTTGTTGCATGTTGGACTGGATATTTAAACACTGAAAAAACTCTGCTCTTTATCATCCAGTACACAGCTGGGACATATGAGGAAGGATTTGGATTAATCTCACACTATAAATGGGTTGAAATATACTAAAATATTGTARATTTTTAGGAATAAATTAAACATAACCTAGGAAGGTGTTTGRTCTACTGGGATGGATGCAAGGCCTGTGGGCAAGCACCCAAATCAGAGATGGATGCTTAAGGAGCAGTGCACCCCCCAGCAGGTAAGCAAGACCCTTCTCAGATTTTTGGGCCARTGAAGCACTGACTGCAGAATACAGACATTTAAAAAGGATATTTTCCTTGGGATTGACAGTAATGTGTATTTTCAGAAAACAGCATATTGAAACCACTTACACATGTTCAGGTTTGGAAATCCAGTAAGGAGCCTGCACATTGTGAGATACAATGGGTGCTTGTACCAACAGCAATTGTCTGTTTATTTGCATGCCACTGAATATCRTCAGACACTCACACAGCCAGCAGCACAAGGCTGGGAAGAMAATAATGCAGTGTCAAAACCAAGTCAAACCCTGTCAGCACAAATGATACACTGCAAACCAAAATCAATTGAAYGTGAAGTCTTAAGCCAGCAGGGAAGGCAAGCTTGGAGAGCTCACAAAATCAAGGAGCTCTGAGGATATTCCTAATTACTATGAGAAATTACAGTTAAGAGCATATTCGCTCATCCACGCTTCACCTCAGGTTCAACAGGTGTGTATGGTAGGCAACCAAGGCAATCAATGCAGGCACAAAAGAGCYACCAGGGCTCCCATTCTAGTCATGACAGGTCAATGCCATCTAGGGAGAGACAAATGCCACTGAAATGAATGCCTCCATCAGGATTAGCAGCTTCCTCAGAGACTTCAAAGCTGGGGTCTGTCCTGCTTGTTCACTGCCAGACTCTGAGAAGGAGAAGCAAATAACTGAGAAGCAGATCCAACATCAAACCTGCCAAGGCCCTGCTCCCCCACCTGCAGTGGGTGCCTGGGATGTTCCTCCTGGGACATCAGTCCTTACACAGGAACTCTTTGCCAGACACTGAAGGTGGAGTTATTAGTGTTTTCCCCCAAGCTCTGATGCAGACAGCTGGGGCACCTTCCCTTTAAAATAAATACACCTGTCACAGCTTCCATCTTGCAGGGAGAATKAATACTTTCAGCAGGGAATTTCTTGTATTTGGTTTCAGACCTCAAGGCAATATTTTTCTAAACATCTGAACTTTAGATGTTTTTCTTATTTTTCTGCTGGGAGAAAGGGACACAGAAAGACATCCTTTGAATGCTGAAAAAATATTTTTACAACCTTTTGAAAGGGAACAGGTCTGCAGCTTGAGGTAAGAAATCAAATTCTTTCTGAGAATAAAGTATACTCTTCAATCCAGTTAAAAATACCAATTAATCTTTCCTTTTTGTACAAGAGACAGSCTCCTTTACTGATTTCATTTACATAACAATTGACAATACATTTTTCAAACAGACATGGTTTGCTAATTGTCATGGTGAGTGATTCAGTTAGCTGCATTTATTTATGAATCTTTAAAGCATATTTTTTCTTGTAATCAATTCATTCATCTATTATCTGATATATACAGTATCTAATATATTATCTAATATATACAGTAAAACTGTATATGTTRTCATTATATTTTTGAAATATTTTTGTTTAAGTGTTTACTCTCCACTGTACATTGGAAGTCTTCTATAGGATTTTTTTCCTTCTTTCAGACAAAAAATAGTTTTAGCTGTTTAATTGTAATTGTTTTATGAAGTTAATAAACATTGGTACTATTGCTGTTGCAGTTGTTACTGTTGTTGTTACTGAACTTGCAGCAATCATTTCTTTGCTCAACAATAGAGAATTAGCTCATTGTTTTCATGCCCATGAGCAAAACCTGGGGAAAAATCCATCATTTTCATGAGAAATGTGATCAAAGCAGGGGAGAAACACAGCATGAGAAACCCTGAATCATTCACTGGGAAGTTATATGTGCCCTTGTTAATGCACGTGGAAGTGCAAAGAAGTGTGGCCATGAAAGGTACCTGCTGTCCCACATCTGCTGCTTTGCTTGTTCTTCTCCACTGCTGCAAAAATGGCTCTTTGTCCCCAGGTAATTTTTTGACATAATGGAGGAAAACAAGTTTTTCCATACAATGAAAATACTAATATCAAGGCTGTGGAAAGTCATAAAGGGAGAAGGTTCCTAAAAAGATAAATAAGTAAATCCAATTTCAGCATTAGACCAGCTAAGGAGTACTAAGCTGCCTAATTTTTCTTTTCTTATTAAGTCAACAGTTCTCACCATTATTGTTTTTCATTAATATTTGACTTGTGGAGTCTTATTACTGTGTAAAACTCAGTTTCTCTCATTTTAAAGTTTGTTTCCCTCTGAGAGAAAGGAAAAGTAAATATCAGTTCAAAAGCAAAGGGTAATTTATTTTTTAAGTTATTACAAATTTGGTATTATAAATATAATCTCATTAGCCCAAGCAGTGTAGTAATTTTTTAAGTTCCTCAGGGCAAGGCTTAGCAGTCCCCTGAAAAAAGACATTTCTAGGAAAAGAAACTGTTTATTGGTTTGTGATTCATCAAGGCACTAATTTTCAAATGCACATAAAAATAAATCCCTAGAACTATTTAGTACTGAAGTGCTTTTATAATAAGTAATTTTATTCAGCAATAGATGCAGATATCTGTGCTATCAGGGGCAATACAAATGATTACACCCAACAGTACTACACACTGCCAGGATTTTGGCTTGGTCCCTAAAATCCCCAATCTGTTGTGCAGCTGGAAACAGAAACCACTGCAGCCACAGAGCTGCCTCCTCTGGGACACTTGTGCCCAGGTGAAATAGGATTGTTTGCATGGAGAAAGGGGATGGGAGAGAAAGCATCAGAGTTTCTGCAACAAGCTTTCTACAGCAACGTCCTAGATCACCCTGGGTCAAATGGGAACCTCTGTCTAGTARGTGAAAAGGTTTTGGTCCTGCACAGAACATGGTATCTGACCAGTCCCACAGGAGGCCAAGTCTATCAGATGGGAAATATCAGTGCAGTAGAATAACTTCTTGTGATTTTTTGTATAATTTCACACTTTTATTTCCTCTCCAGCAGTTTTAAATCACATGAAACAAATTATAGMTCCCCAATTTCCCTTTCTTCTCCCTGGGGCCTCCAGCCTTAGGATGATTTCCTGAGGTGCTGAGCTCCATCACCTGGGGACAAACCTGGGAGTTCCCTTTCTGTGGGTAAACACTCACAGCTGGCATTGAAGATGWGGGGCTGAGCCCCATTACTGCTCTATTTGCTGCATCTGTTGTGGAGGAATGGGCAAGYTACCCATCATTTGTAGCACAGAGCCAAGGCTGTGGCATTGTGTCAGTGAAGCYCCTGCACAGCAGACCCTTGAAATCACCTGACAATCCTTACAATGAGGATGAAATGCCCAGTGTGGATAAGAAAGTCTCAGACCAGGTCATTTTATTATTACTAAATATACATAATACTGTCATTAAATATATTTAAAGATATATAAAACCAGAAGTTAGATTTTGTTTTGGTCTTATCTGTCTCTAGCAGCTTCCTGGACCTAACAGAACAACACCTAATGTGTATTTCTCCTACTGTCTGCTAAGTGTCTGAGTTTCTCCCTTAATTGCTGTGAAACAAGGAACTTCCTTTTCACTTCCTTCTGTTGTTTAGGGATTGAGACAATTCACGTCCAGTGAACACAAACCCAGTAATATGCATTTTGGGGCTGGAATTATGTCTTCCATGTCCTGCAGTTACTATGGTTACCATCCCACAGCATCCCTGCATGCATGGCTAAAAGAAACARCAAAAAAAGACAATGTCCAGGTAAGAAACAAAAGGAGAGTCTGGSCCTATTAAAAAATACAATGTACAACTTGAGGAATTGAAAATACTTATTTTCCACAATGACAAAGGAAGATGGATGTCCCAATGGTTTGTTGATAAATTTCCCTACTTTGGCTTTAAATGCTGGAGTAAATTTTTGTCCCATCTAGAACTGGGAAGATGGATGAGACACTCATGCTCCAGAAAGCAGCCAGTGTCAGTGCATGCCTGGGAAGGGGARAACAGCTCTTGCTTTATTCCAGTAGGAAGCCAATTACCTGGAGCCATGAGCCACATCACTTAGGGCTCCTAATGCCAGCCTGGGCAGCCTGCCATCCCCACAGGAGTTAGGAGGACATCAGGGGTTACAATGAGAGCTGGAAGCTCAAGCCCTGCTCTGGAYTGGGCACAGAGTAACAAAAGGACTTGGTGGCTGCAGTGGAATTCTGTTGGAGTTCTGTGTCTCAGGCCACAGATGCAATATTCAACATCAGGCCAAACCATGAGAGGTGCCTGCATCTGAATTGTTCCCCACGGTGAGTGCTCTGGATTTGATTTGCACAGCTTAGTGCCTTCTTTGGACCTAGCCATGACCAAGGACCTCAGCCAGACCCTCCCCAGCCCTGTGAGGAGATGGGTGTGGACAACTTCCCTGGATGCACCTGACCTACACTGTCTGGAGAGATCCCTGTACTGCAGGCATGTCCAGATATCTCACCAGGAATGGACTTCATGTTGGTGGGGTCAGGGGCATTCCTGACTTCTTCTCCATCCTGAAACTTCATGGGTGACAGCACTAGTCCTGACCAAGGAGGAAGACTTGATGGAAATCAATTCTCAAAAGACAGAAGGTGCTCTACCTCATAGGAAATGCTGGCATGTGGCAGGAGGTAACTGGAGACCAACTGGAGCAGAGAGAGTGACCAAAACAGAAACAGTCTCTGCTTGCCAAGGCAGACGTGACCTGAGCTCCCACCCTTTCACAGCGCTGAAACTGCAGTGAAGGAGGGGGAACCTTCCCTGAGAGGTGAGTGATGTGAGTCTGACCAACCCACAGGCTGACTGACCTCCAGGCAGACTGAGCACCTGCCCTCAAACTCTGCCCTGCAAACCCCTGCTCGTGGTGAGAAACATTCACTCCTCACCTCCAGGCGAAGACGTCGCTAACTGAAAGCCAYGACTGCCGGCATCTGAAGACAGATACTAGGATTGAATACTATCATTTCAACAACTGAGCAACCAGATAAAAAACACCCTGCAAGTGGAAATAGGATTTTTTAAAATCTCCAGTATTAAAAAAGTGGAAATAGGATTTTAAAACATCCCAGTATTAAAAAAGTTACACACTTTCAACTTTGACTTACCACACACCCTACAAAATATATTGAGTTAAYGGTTGACAGTCCATTCTTTATGTACCTAACTACTCACTCTGATAAATAACTGRCCAGAGAACCAACTCCATTGCTATGTCAGTGACATCACTGGTAAGCAAATAAATCATCTTTTTACAGTCAGTCATTTGGCATGGATGATTTCAGAACAAGTATAAATTTGTGAACTGCTGCMGACAGTAAAATTACACGCATGCAACAGTAAGTGTAGGGGAAAGACTGGGGCCTTCCTGAGTACCAGGAGACAGCTGAAAGCAGAATCTGCACTGTCCTGAGTCTCAGCTTTGACTATTATGACCTGTACTGGGTTTTACTGCACACCAGCATGATGAAGGCTTCCATTTCTGGTGCAGCAAATAGTCTATTTAGAGTGATGATGCTGTGGAATACTCCAATTTATGTGAAATCTAGATGCTAGAAAGTAATGCTCTTATTATCCTGCACCTTCTTTTTTTGCTCTTCCTATGTGAGCATCATTTTATCATAATTTTCAAAGTTTTCACTGGAGGAAAAAAAAAAAGCAAACTGAATTCTACAGCCTTATGATACGGAAAAAGTGTTTCTTAATTATTTTTCTCTATGTTTGTTTATTTGAGATTGCAGCACCAAGAAGGTCATTTCATTTCAGGGTCACCTTCTTTTTGTATTTGATCTACAAAGGTTGATTGAAAGCAGAGCAACATCTGAATGGTGAGTTCTTCCTTCAGTGTATATCTCAAAGGCAAGGTGTGATTTCAGGAACAAATAACAAGGGAAGTCCCTATTCTTCTTTAACAAATGATTGGCATGAGGTGCTGTGAAATGTGAGGGAATAAAATAGAATAAAAGTGTGAAAATGCATCCTGAATTCCCCAGCACTCCCCTGCTGTGTCCTTAGGGCATTTCAAGACCTACCTTGGAAAAAGGCTTTGCATAATAATCACTGCTATGATTAGCACAGTGTTTCACATTATATAATGCATACAATTCACCTGATAAGCATTGCAAKAATTATTTCCAACTAAAGTTTCAAAATGTTCCAGGCTTTAAGGTTTCTTCTTCCCTACCAAAGTAACCCCATCAGTTTTCTCAGCAGCCCCTCAGTACCTCACTTAAAAGTAGGAACATTCTTGAAAATTCCCTCTAAATGATTACAAATTTGTAACACCAACAGTACTGGCAGACCCAGGGCTATCAGCAATTCACCAGCAGAGGTTTGCTGGTCATCTAAGGACTGAAGTGTGGGAGCTGAGTGAGCTGGGTTCAGAAGTAATGAAACAACATCCACATGTAAGAGAGACAGGAGATTCTGACCTATTGTAGACTGGCAAGCCAGCGAAGAAAAGGCAAATTGTGGTCATGTTAGTAAAGGCAAAAATGATCCCAAGAGGATCCCAGGAGGAACATCAACACAGCGTGCAATGTGGGATGCTGAGGATGCTCTGTGCTCCAAGATTTAAGACACTGGCAGCACAACCCAGTAGAGCAATGGAAAGATGAGCACACCACCAGAGAAATGGACTGGGATGAAAAAGCTTTGCATATGTATAAATTTAACAGTTTGAACTAGTGTCCATTGTGATCATCTTAACTGGAGTAATAATAACTCTTTCATTGGGCTCTTAAGATTTTTAGACTATGAGTAGAYGAAATTCTTGGCTTTACATCTAATGTGTGTTCCTTTTGCACCTATCAAGCCTTCGAGTTTAACAATCTGGTAGGAGGATTTCAAGCAACCTTTTCTGTAGCTTGGATGCAGCAAGTTGGTAACACCTGTGCTGAGGATACACTGCTGGCAGGGTGAAACCACAGCCACGCTTCCCTGGGGAAATCTGGCACTGCCTTCCAGGAATTCATCCTCCCAAGCTGCAGATGGACATGGACAAGCCTGGCATCAGGGTCCTAAGACAACACATATRCCTGAAATAATAAAATCTAAGAATCTGGTGCTTCCAAAAAGCAATGAGATACAGTTCAGGGCCCCTCTCTTCCCCATCTTACTGAATTATATTTGGCTGAACTGTATTTAGAATTATTTATTTTCCGTATATAGTTCTCCATGAAAAATGAGTATGTCCTTGGAGTCCTAAATCAAAATACTATAGCTTATTTAATCATACAGTATAGTTTTGCAACTCTACCATGTACATTACTTGATTTTTTCTTTTTAGCAGCATTTATTCTTCTAATTTAAAAGCTTGTAAGAAAGATTAAGTATTCACAGCGGTAAACTGTAATTCTAAAGTCATTAGGGACTAGCTATTGCTCAATACAAATGCTAATGCAGTTTAAACTTGATATAACCTTTCTAGATTTAAGATATCAGCAAATAAAATGTTAATAAAAACTTCTGGACTGTATCTAGATTTCGCTTTGCATTAGTGAGCTTGCTATTACAGAATGAACAATAATCAAAACCTATTTTTATTAAATGGTTTCTACTACAGCAAATAAYAGTAAGGGAAACAAAAAAAATTTAAGTGAGAAATTCTCATTCATATGAACTATGAATGCAAAAAAGAYACTGCATTCCTGAATATAAACAGCAAATTACCAGGCAAATAATGTTGAGTACTCTTGAGAAATTTTGAGCTTCACATGTTTAATATGTTTATACTGTCATTGTTTTGTTGTGTTTATTAAGGTAGAAAGACAAAAAGTACATGAATGAGGAACAAATCCCACAGTAGCAAATACCCTACAGTCTGGCAAGTGAAATTTAGAGATGAGTGGACGCTTCAGGAGTGGCTGTAATGCAGCATTACCAAGAACCATGGTTAGGGAAATCCATGCGCATCCCTGTCTGCTTGTCCTGTTACAAAAGCTCCCCACATTCCAGTGGAACTGTACATGGGAACTGTAACTTCAGCCTGCCAGGAGGGAGACCAAAGTAAACCTGAGGAACACCTTCTCCAGGGACGTTCTCTCTCTTTTCTCTCTTCCATGTGTAAGCAGCTTCCCTGGCTGGAGGACCCTGTGTGCTCATTTTGTCCCATCAGCTGCAAAGACCATTTCTGGTGGTGATGCCTGCCACGGTGATGCCATGCAGGAGCTCTCATGACCTGTCACAGTGGTGCCATGAAGGAGCTAGCCAAGAGCTGAGCATCATTTTTGTCTGAAAACTCTGCTAGAAGCCCTTCTCCAGTGCCAGCTGCAGAGGGAAGGGGGGTTTAGTTCAGGAAGGAGAGCACTCACAGAAGGACCACATTAGGATAACAAAGAAGCTCAGCATTGGTTTTCTTGGTACAGCATTAGGGAGAACATTTCATTACTTCTGAAGGGAAGTTTCTGGGCATTTTTAAACCCAAGTCATCCCATATTTCATCTCCTCTTTCACAGCAGAAACCTCCATGAGATGAAATAGAAGCTCTGGAGGTTGTGTCCCAGCAACTCCAGACTGTCACTGCCCAGTTCAGACACAAGCCCTCCACTCACCATAGCCCCTGTCTATGGAAACACAACTGTGCTGTGAGCTTTAATTATGTAACTGCAGAAATAATTTTGCCTTGTTAATTGAAAATCACTGTAGCTTTTTTTGTAAAATGAAGAAGACTAAACTGTAGAAGCAGGGACTCCAGAATATAAATTTTGATTTATATTCACAAAGACTGCCTCCTCCTATATGTTATGAATATATCCCCAGGCATTCTGGACATTTTKTTTGCTTTGGTGAACAAATACAGAGTTATATGTTTGGTGTCTTTCATGACAAACTATTCAGGTGTCATTCTCCCTGCAGGCCCAGCAAAAATTATCTCAATACTTTGAGTGAGTACAAACATATGCCCACAAAAAACCCCAAGACCTCAACCAGCCACAAGAGAATCAGAACACAAATCCCAAGAAATAGAAGTGGTTCAGTAAAGTGAAGGGAGGTCATGAGCATCTTTCTTTGAGAGGCTGGTGCTGCACCAGAGAGAGAAGTGTGGCTCTGCAACACGCAAATGATTGCAGCAGAGATGGAACGGTCAGTTCAGAGGGAGGACAGAAGTGTGGAGAATGACAGTACAGGATCAATAAAATCTTCCCCTYCCTCCCACGCAGTGCATCACCTGCAGCGCCACAGAAGCCGCCAAGATCAATTTCTCAAGTTTTGCTGAGATCTGGGAGACACATTGAGCCTTTGCTCCCCAAATCCAGTAAAGTAATTAACACAGCAATGGAGGAAATAAGGATAAATCTTGGMAAATCAAATTGCACCCTGTCTATATAGAATTTTGAATTAAAATATTATTAGTAAATTGACAGACAGTTATTATTGCAGCAGACTCCTAGGGCTCCAGTCTGCCAGTGAAGCATTGGCTGGGGTACAATAGAAGAGAGACAAAGGGTTGTCTTCAGTATCAATTAGCTAAATATGGAGTTTGTACAACCATGGCAAATCCTTAGAGCAAAATCATTCTGCCAGTCAATACTCTACTTGCTGTATGAGCAATCATGTATGGACATAATTTCTTCTATATTTTCTTAACTCTACTGATAATGATAATTTTTATTGTCATAAAGAGAAACTTTTTACTGCAGCACACACTGAGAGCAGGCACACTAACCATCAGGAAGAAGTCAGGATTCTCCCATGAACAAGCATTTTCCCCTAAAATGGGCCATTTAATTGCACTCACAACTGTGAAAAATAGATTAGTGTGGTTTCCTTTTGTGGCATTTAGTTGGTGTAATTCTGAGACATTTGTTTGAAAACAGTACTCCATTTCACTGCTTCTTGTTCAACAAAGATTTGATTAGCAAGAACTATGTTGCTCTTGCAAAACTTAAAGYTGTATTAGGAATTAGGACCTTTTTTATTAGTATGCATTAAAACCTGTTATTGATCTGCTAGAGGTGCTAATGTAAGTGTCTTTTGCAATGCAAACCCAAATTAGATTCTGATCAGGTTCAGAGTGTTCAATCAAGGACTACCTAGCAGCATTTTTAAATGAAATGCAGTTTGTGTTTGGCATTGCAGATCAGGTATTTGATTGAAAGTCAGGAAGAATTCCCAGCAATGTAGCATCTCTCTTCCTTTGCTGGGCATCTAAAATGTATCTAGCATTCAGCTGCTGCACAACGCTGTGTTGTGTTGACATATTGTGTTGTACAGTCTAAAGAACTTTGACATTTAATGTATGCTACAGTGGCTAACTAAAAAGGGGCCACTGCAGTACATTAGTTTAAAAAAACATTTGCTAAAAATTTTAAACCTTCTTTATAACTAAAGACTGACATGTTTATCAACAGAATGCAAGTGTATAATGCATCACATCTTCTGCTGATCACATAATGAAAATAACAGCCTTCATGAAGTAGTGACAAAACAGGTGGAGATACAGTACAGTGACCATTTAAGATCTCAGATAAGCTCAGGGACCCACTATGCTAGATGCTTACAKGGCCTCTAAGAGATGGGCATTGCCCTGAAAAGTTTTTAATTTGTACTTGAAAAGACAGATTTAAGCCATATTTCTATCATAACCCCAGTGCTGATACAAAGCAGGTATTTTCACCTAACCCAATTTTATGATTCTAGARTAACAGAATCGTGGAAGCATCTAGGTCGTAAAAAACCTTTAAGATCATCAACTCCAACTGTTAACCCAGGACTCCCATGTCCATCACCAAACCAGGTAAATCTATAGGAATTCACACAGTTAAATACACTTTGAGGGTGCAATTAATCCAATCTCTGCTCTGCAGCAAGACCTCTTCAGGAGAGAGCACGAAGTCATCCACTTCTGCCAGCCTTAACTTCCTTCCCAGARGTGCACAGCCCCTGTGCCCAGGTGTGCCAGGTGAGGGGAGCACCATCAGCACAGGTCACCCCATGGGCAGTCACCTCAGCTGGAGGTGTAGGTCTCGTTATGCCAGTGGACACGAGAGGGTTCACTCTGAGGTGAAAACCAGAGCTCAGAGACACTGGGACAGTGTGTGACTACGAGACACCCCTGAGGCAGCAGAGACCAGAATGCAGCTCTTCAGGGTGTTCTTTGCTTCATTTAAACTGATGGTATTTTTAATGATTCAGCTTGCAATAGATCTACTCACAGAACAGCACAAAGCCTCTTCTAGGTTCTACGCTGCTGCTCTGACAGGCAGCTGCTGCATGCAGAGACTACTGCAGCCAAATAATGGTCTCAGTGGTTTAGTCTGTTTATTCAAATTTAGATTAACTCAACAAAAAAAAAAGTCTATGTGGCATCACAGCTAAAATACAAAATTAGACAATATGTCACACGAAAATGTGGTCAAGGAAAACCTCAAGATCCAGTGCATGCCAGGTCCTCTCCTCCAGAGATAGCTGATTCCTGCAGTGACATCTCCTGCATTGCAGGAGCACAGCCCCTGTTTTAGCAATGAGCTCACAGGAGCTCAGGATACTGTTTCTAAACAATTTCTGACTACTCTACACACCCTGTGGTGCCAAACTTTGCTCAGATTTCACCATCCTTTTACGGTAAGTGGCAATTAAAGGTGGGAGTTTGTAAGCGGCGTTACACTCAGCACACCTCTCCCCAGGCAGGCTGCTGTACCAGAAACAGGGTGGCCAGCAGGAGCAGGGCAGTGACCCCTGCACTCAGCACTGGTGAGGCCACACCTCGGGCTCTCTGTGCAGTTCTGGACCCTTCACTACACAGAAAGGTGTTGGAATGTATCCAGGAAAGGGCAATGAAGACAGRGAAGGGTCTGGAGCACAGGTTGGATGAGTAGTGGCTGAGGGAGATGGAGGYGCTCAGCCTGGAGAAAGGAGGCTCARGGGGCACCTTATCACKRGCTGAAAGGAGATTGTGGCCAGGTGAGGGGGTCWGTCTCTTCTCTCAGGTACRAGTGACAGGACAAGAGGAAATGTATTGTATTTGTGCTCTTCCCAGACAGAGAAAGGAAGGATGAATCTTACTTCATGTTTTTAGAAGGCTAATTTATTATTTTATGATCTAAATTATRTTAAAGAATAAAGAATACTATACTAAACTATACTAAAGAATACAGAAAGGATACTTACAGAATGCTAAAAAGGTAATAATGAAAACTCGTGACTCTTTCCRGAGTCCCRACACAGCTTGGCCCTGATTGGCCAATGAGTGAAAACAACTCACAGCAGAATCCAATGGAACAATCTCCTGTGGTAAACAAKCTCCAAACACATTCCACATGAGCAAAACASAGGAGAAGCAAATGAGATAAGAATTGTTTTCCTTTTTCTCTGAGGCTTCTCAGCTTCCCAGGAGAAAAATCCTGGGCRAAGKGATTTTTCCAGAGAATGTGAATGCCACAGAAATGTCCTCAAGTTACACCAGGGGAAGTTTAGATTGGATATCAGGTAAAATTTTTTTCATTGAAAGAGTTGCCAGGCATTGGCACAGGCTGCCCAGGAAAGCARTGGAGTCAATAGCCCTGGAGGTACTAAAAGATGTGTAGCTGTAGCACTTAGGGGCATGGTTTAGTGGTGGACTTGGCAGTGTTGGGTTAACAGTTGAGTTCTTARAGGTCTTTTCCAACMTAAAGGATTATATGATTACATGAAAATACAAATCCATAGCATTTCTTCCGTGTTGTCCTCTAGTGTGTTTGCAAAAGTAAAAATCTAATTACTGTAACTGTCTCAGCAGCAGCAACAATGCCTCCCATGCACTAATCCTTTTCCATCTTTACCTTTTCTAAATGCTCCGGGATGATGGGAAAATGAAACAACAGTAATTGTGGCAAGTCTCGCAGAAARGTCTAAGCATTAAAAGGTTTTGATTACAGGTGAAATCCTTTGCCTGTACTGCACAGCAGCCCGTGCCCAGGTGGTGACAGAGAAACGAGCCAAGGTCACATCACCCTGCCCAAGCAGGGTGTGAGGCAGCGCCAAGCCTTGTTGGGGAGAGATGCTGCATCATTCCATGTGCCAGCCTTGCTGCCAGTGGGATAGCCTGGAAAGCACAGCACTCTCTCCTGGAGCTGAAAGTCACCCATCACTAAAAATATGGAGTAAGATGCTTCATCYGTGCCCTACAGGAGTATGAGCAAGGAATGCCAGAGTCAGAGCTCAAAGTGTGGGAGTGAAGCATGGAAAGGAAAGCCCTGCATTTACCAGMACCAGACTGAAAGGCTCTTGTTCCAAGCCTAATCAAACTATTATTGTCATATAAAGAAATTAGGATGTACCAATTTAATTTGGTTTTTTATGAAGTGGAAGTCAATCATTAATCAGAAGTCAACCTGCTAACATCATTCATTGTTGCACAAACACACGTGGCTGACTACATCATGCTGGAAGTACTCTATGTACCTAAGGATAAGGCTGAACTCACCCTTTAGACAATGCCACTGAAGCCAGTTACTCCAGGATCAAGCTTTACTCACTCACAGACTTAGATCACAACTTCTGAGGATGGCATCAGTCCTGGGCAGCAAATGGGGCTAACACAAGTATGGAAAAACTATGGAAAAACCCCTCTGTTTTAAGTTGCTGCAGCTTTACTCTGACCTTCCTCTGAATGGAAACTGTAGTCTGCCAAAGTTTTAATATTTGAGTGTTTTCAATTGGTTGCCATGCTAATAATTTGATTGGAATAATTCTAAATAATACATATTGTGACTGAACTAATTTGGCAAGCAGCCAACAATTAATTAGGAAAAAGTTAATCATGTACTTGTCATGAAATGCACTCTATTTATGGCAAAAGGTATTGACTTTAAGTTAATCTTCATATTTACAGTGAAATTAAAAGCTGCAACAGAGTCTAAGTATTTATGTAARGAACATTTTGTGTTTGCAGGGGAAACCTGAAGAGGGAATGAGGTTTGCTACCACAAACCATACAGTGATACCTGACAAAATGGAGATAAATTACAGCAGATGCAAGTGGGGCCTTTCCAAYGAAACCTAAGAGCAGCCCTCTGGGTTACCAGAAGATTTCCTCAAAGATTCATTCTGGGGTTCAATTTGATTAAAGACTGCAAGCAAAAGCAAGAGAGTGGTAATACTTTGCTGATGACACCTRGTTAGGAGGAGTTCTGTCAATTCAGAGGAGACCTGGGATTGCACACAGTAATAACCAGATGACCTTGAGGTCTGAATTAATAGAAATGGATGGAAATCAATTGTGCAAAGTGCAAGGCCATACAGCTAAGGACCAATAATRAGTATTTCTGGCATAAGCAGGGAGCTCATCATCTGGAATTGCTAAGGGACAGACACCTTGCTGTCTAGACAGATGCTTCTAGATATCCAGAAGCACTGGCTGACCACAGAATCACTGCAAACCTCCAAGGGGCAGAAATGAGAAAAAAAGATCCTAGAACATGCAAGAGTATTTCCACAGATGTRGGAAGCATTACCAGTATTGCACAGGAAAGGGTGAGGCCTCCCCCACAGTCTTGAGCATGAAAATGCAGCTCTGCTTGCAGTGCTTAAGAAAGATGATCTGAGAGTGGAGCAAGAACAGAGATAGGGCATTTATGATGTTGTGGGAGATTAAGTGTTTGACTTACAAGAARAGACTAGTTTGGGTAGCAATGGGCAGAAGAAAGCTGATGATTATTCAGTATAAATACAGTTGAGGCAAGAATTTATTGTCAGAGCAGAAAAAGAGCAAGGTTCAAGATGAGGACACTAAGAGAACAAACAGATTTGAGTGTATTGCTAACAGATTTATACCATATATATATATATATATATTAGAAGGTCACTTCTAATCAACATAAGAACTGAGCAGTGAGGAAACTGAGCTGGCTCCTCCTCAGACAGAAGGTGACACAGCTGAGGAGGGGCTTCATGGGACAGCTGCCAGCCACCATGGGGGCTGGAGGCCCCTTTGGAGAATTTCTTGGYGCCTGAGCACCACTGTGAGGTTGAGCAGAGAGCCTTGATGTCCAGTGGGAATTTTTCTCTGTGACCTCTTGTAGATGTGACTTCACTCCATGATTATGAYTCCATACAAAGAAGTTGTTTTGAAGAGTTTTTTTCCTGAAGGAGCAGAAACCCCATCTTTCTGACGAAAGAAATTAGTTGAATCAGCCATTTTATCCAGTGTACTGATTTCTTCCCTACACTAAATGCAGTGAATTAGCTGGTTCTACCTCACACCCACGTGACATAAGTGGACCAAAATACCACTCACTTATCTACAGAARGAATTATTTAGCATTCCTTTCTGGAATTATTTGTAACAATTGCATCTCATAGCAGAGAGTATGCAAGCAGTTTAGGATTGGCAAAACTTTAGCTTAGATCACCAGCTTTTATCCTAACTTCACAGCCCTGAAAATCCTCCCCTGYTTGCATCTAGGGATGATCCCAGAGAGACAAAGATCTTTAATTGAAGYTTTCCAAACTTGATATCAGAAAAGTGTACCTTCTAGACTATTATTATTATTGCTCATATAGAGCATGGTTCTTTTGGAGATGGTTATATGAAACCAGCTTTTCAACTTTAACTTCAATAAACATCAGATATATGTCTTCCTGCCCATATTGCCACTAGAATGAGAACTAAAAGAGGATAATGTGTGATAAATCATCAAATAAAAAAAATGCAGCAACATCTTGTATTGTTACAAGTGGTACTATACAGTACAATTTACAAGGTAATAGGCCTATTCATCACCAGCACATCATTCATTCCAGTTTCTGTGCTCAGAGGCTGCAGAGTAGGAATTTTGATGGTCTATTTGTTCTTGCTTTGATTAAGAATAAAACATGGCTTGAAAATAAGAAACTTTGCCTCCTGTTTCACATCTCTGAAATACCATCCTTGTGTTACCAGCACAGATCAAAAGTACTATATATGCTGATCACAACATCATGAAATCAAAGGTTGCACCCAAGTTCCATCTCTTCTAAATTTGTTGTATCAATCCAGGATAAGGCTCAAACAGACATTTACTGCATTTCTAAACTTGTCTGCTTTGGCCCCATGACAATCCAGGAGTTGATTGAGGATTCTGCAAACCTGGATCAGCTCCCTSCTRTGGCCTGACCATCCCATCTGACCTTAGAGAGGTCTTTCAGGCTGAAGAACACAAGATGTTTAAATACTACACCAACCTTTAGTCTTTGGTAGTTTTCTAGCCCTCTACATCTCGCTGAGTACATCTACATAGAACCTGCTCTGCTCTTCACCATGGGGGGATGATCATGAACCAGGATAGTGAGGCACTTAGATGTTATGGAAATTAAACTATAAAAAAATCTTTTAGAAATAACTTTAAGTGCAGTGACAAATGTGTACCCTGCTCTGTGACCTCACCTGTTGGCTTCTGCATGACTCTCACAGGGAGGAAATGCTCTTGCCTTCAAGGTGCTCCCACAGAGATTTTGCTCAYATCCCTTTCTAATTCTTCCAGAGGGCCCATTTAACTCAAATGTACAAGACAGCTGAGACTGAAGGAATTTCACATAAGGACAACCACCTTCAGACAATGGTCATTTTTAATCAAGATCTTGTTTAATGGCTTTTGTGGCAGCAGTAGATGAGTTAAAGGCACTGAGGTACATGAGTGCAAGATGCTMTTTGCCTGGGTTAGCTGACATAAAAACATGCTGCATACACAGCTACAGACAATGTCAGCAGGTATGAGGACTGAAATCCTGCTGGGCCCCACAGTGCTCACCTTTCCACGTGAGCCACCACATTGCACAGCCCCCTACACACCCTGCTTTTTTTGGGGCCACCCAGAAGACTGCATWTCCAGTCTTCTCAGGGTTTCCTAAATAATGAAATATCAAAAGCATTGTAATGCTCCCCTGCTATCATGGTGAAACATGTCTTTGGCTTGGTCACTAAACCACTGACACAAGTCAGAACACCTTTGCTTGCTGAAGAAGGCCAGAAATGCTTGTGGCCAGAACAGGTGTCCTGCTGTGGGACTCAGGACTGCAGCACAATTGCCAGACTGCACAGCATCCASTGCATAATTCTGTCCTGAAATAGCATTTGAAATTTTCATTTCATGGTCTGTGGCATTTCAAGTTTTTCTTTYTATTTTAAATATGCTCATTTCACAAAGTACAAAAGCAAATTTCCTTTCATAATCCTGTGCCTCGCAGGCTCTCACTGCAACCTGAGAACCAAGCTGAATCTTTTCTCCCATGAACTGCCATCTACAACATTTTAAGGGGCAATGTGAGCTTTCTCCCCCTCTGCTTTTCTTAGAAGTTTCTCAGAGAAATTCTGTAGGTCTGACACCCCCCCTTCTTCCAGGAAGTCTGACCCTTRTTCTCCTAAAACAATAAACAAATTTCCTCTTGTGAAAGAAGTGCCACTGCCACACTCCAGGCTGGAAAAAGTAATTCTGGTCATCCTGATTCCATCTGGGGACATGCAAAACCCCCTGCTGATGCTGCTTTAAAGGGGCCCACATTGCACAGATCTCCTTCCAAATCCTTTCCAGCTCACTGACAAACATTCATTAAAACTGGCATATACAATTGTCAGTGGGAATCCATTATTTTAAAGTGATTTTTCAGAGCAATTTGTACTCTTCCAGTACAGTGACTACAAGACAAGAGAGGCTTCATATGCTGATGCTCCTGCTATGGCACGATCTTCCTAAAGCTGTGAGACAGAGCATTTGCTGCAAATCATTTTTATTCAAGCACTCATCCTGGAGCAGGCAGCTGAAGGCAGTGCTGCCTCAGGATGTAAACATGGCCAGAATGAGMTGCTGTGGCTGTGTCCCTGCTCCCTGACAGGCAGGAGGAGAGAGGCACCCACGTGTCCATGCTCCCCTGAAGGAGGGAGAGGCACCCACACGTCTCAGCTTTGCTTCAGGCTGGGATTGGCATCTGCCAGGGAGAAGCAAGAGGGCTGAAGATGGGAGGAGTGCAGCACCCACGGGCTCAGGCTGCCTGTGAGCCCTGGGACGGGCAGCAGGAGCACTGCCCTGTGCAAACAGGGTGTCCTAAGGGGACATGGCMCCTGCAGATGCACCCTCCAGTGACCTGATGTCCCTCAGGCACCTCAATTTCCACTCACTACCAGAAGTCATCTGAAGGCACAAACTGGTCAGACAACAGCAAATTAGCATCATACTCTGGTGTGACAGGAAATCTCAGTCCACTAAATAACCTGCATTTTTCAAATTATATGCCCAAATAAATGTTTATTTGATGAACGCTGCAGAAGAGCATTTTGCACTATCAACTAAAGAKTAGTATTTGTTTACAAACCAGCCTAATTATGGAGCCATTCTATTTACTGTTCTATGAATTTGTCAGCGCTGCTGCAATATTAAAAGTCAGAATTTGGACACAAATCACTGCTAATCTTGGACTCCACCTATACATACTCAGAACCATTTCAGGGGAACACAGGAAGGAGAACCATGAGAGGATGGACTGATAATTATTTCCCCTTAATTAGGATTTGATCTTCTGTACATTAGAGGGAAGAAAACAAGCCCAGATACACACACTCCTATTCATTCATTCATTCTAAATGACATGGAATTAAAAGCAAAGTGGTGAATCCTTCTCTCAGTATGCTCTCACAACTCCATTAACGATAATGGCTATTTTGCTGTGACCAGCACGTGCTTTGAATGTTTAATTTTCATCACAGGTTTCTATTCAATTAGACTTATTGGCAGCAAGCAGGACTTAAACACTAAGAAGRAGGAAGGTGAACCAGAGGTTAAAAAGGTATGTAGTGTTTTCTAGAACTGAAACATCTGCTTCAGGGATCCCCTGGTTGATGAGGTAAAATAAATTTATTCTTTGCATTTCATCTGTGGTCTGTGGTTGTTTTTGTGCCTGCCTGTGCTGGCTCACACACAAGCCATGCTCTCACCCACACAAAAYGTTTGTGGGTCTGTGATAAATGAAGCTGGTGTGCAGTGCCACCAGCCTGAAAATGTCTGAGGGCTCTGGTCATGAAGCTGTGACTCTCCACCCCTTTGTCCTCCAGAGCACCCATGAGAACATGTGCAGCCTCTGACCTGTAATGGCAAGCACAAAGTGAGGAGAGCTTCTCAACAAATTTTTCCATGCCTTTTGATTGAGTCACCACACCAGGTAAAACATTATAGAAAGATGCCCATCTGGGGGCTGTAAATGCTACAACCTCTCCTAATAAATTCAAAGGCAGCTTTTCAAGGTATGGCCTGCAAGAAAGTATTTTACTGGTTCCCACAGAAAGTGGTAAGAAAACAAAATTTATGATTTATTGATCATTTAACCTTGCAACGTATTAATTTTATTAGATATCTTGGTAAAGATGTGGGGGCTCCTGAACAAGAATTGTTTGGAGAACATTACAAGCCCAATTTCCACACCAGTGAACATGAGGACCCCAGAGTCATTGCTCTGACCTCATCTGGAGGAGCAGACACTTGATCAGTGAATGCAAACAATCACTGCTTGGCCTTGTGGAGCTGGAGGTTGCTGTCAGATCCCTCTGGCTGCCTGTGGAATTCTGCTCCCCATGAGCCCTCCACCACCCAAACCCAGCAAATGCTGCCAAAGAAGGGATAGCTCACACACCCATCAGCACAAAACATGGTCACACAGGTGTTTGTAGGAGATAGAMGAGAAGGGGAAGATGGACACTACCCAGGGCTATGAAATTATCATGGGTCTTCTGGGTATCTCTGGCCAAGTCCTTCATGTCCTACCATTTACACAGGTAACTTCATCAGATTCGTTTGCAGCAACAAGTCAGTAAAATGGACTGGATCTGGTTCCAGAGAGAATTTGATCAAGCCAAATAAACCATTTTCATAGGCAATGAAAACAAATCACTGAGAAATTGATTTCCTTTTCTTACAACAGCAATCCATCTCTCAATAAAACATAATATACTCTCCACATTTCCCTGCAAGAAACTGAAAATGTAGGTTTTGTAAACATTTRATAGGAGTACATGATGATACCAGCCTGAGTCAGCAGAAAGATTTGGTAGGGAAGATCTGATAAGAAATTAGATGGGTGAATTATGCAGAAGACTTTCTATAAAAAATCTTTCTGTAAATACTTTCTGTAAAATACTTTCTGTAAATTTTGATAACTTGACAAATACTTTCAAAGCCAAGAAGTTTCCCTCTGCTTCTGAATATTTATGGAGAGGAAGAAATACTTGCTTGACACCAATGGGAAYCAGGATACAAACACAGCAGCATCTTTTCCTTTAGCCCTCAGCAAACTAGATGTGCAAGACTGTCTCCTCCAGCTGTGCCAGCCTGAGAGCCAGAGGATGGGGGATACAGGGAATGGTGCTGGAAATACAAACCAAAAATGGATTCCTAAAGCTGTTGGATTGGCATTGTAACAGTATTTTCCACAAATACTGGCTTCACTTGAGATGCAAAGAAAAATTCTGTGTTCAGATACAGCTATAGTGAACCTGAGAGTTCTCAGCACATTTTACTTTATGAATACAGAATTTGCACATTTTAAGCAAATAAATGTCAAGTAGATAACCTAAACCCCCAAATGACACAAGCAGTAAATGTAGTTTAAAGAGCAGTGAGTATAATAGCAAACTTTACAGGATTCCAATGTCGTTCCAATGACCAGCCATAACAAAATACTATGGCTGGTCATTGGAATGACATTGAAATTCTGAATTTCAAAACTGAAAGTTAACTGTTATGGGCAACAGTATCTAATAGCAGGCTGGTACGAAGCCTATTAAGATATACCATCTGTGCAAACGTCTGTCCCTAAACACATTTTATTTATAAGATAAAAAATAATGGGCGTGATACGAGAAAACCCAAGAAATAATAAGGGATTAAACCTTGGTTTCAGATAGGAATGAACATTTTAAAATTAAAGTGTCTAAAAATACACGCACGTGAATGTTCAGCACAAGGAAAAGCACAATGATCCTGCACTGCAAATCAGCCTCCTCATGATAAAACCTCTTTTCTAAGCAAGAAGGATTCTTCAATGTCATGGTAAAGCTACAGTTGCTGCTGAGTGGCAGTGATACAGGTCAGGAGGCAGCAATAAGATCCCCTACCACAAAGAGAACACCACATCCTGATGCAAAGACAAGACTTGCAATATGTGATTTTGATTTCAGAGCCTTTTTCCCCTCTAACTTTGACCAACTGTTTGCTCACACACCAGCTAACACAGCCAAGGTGATGTTCAAGGGGAGCACAGCAGACTGCTTACATCCACTGTGAGGTCAAGACCAAGGACTGAAGTTTTAGAAGGATGTCTTTTCAGTAAGGATACTATAAAACTATGGTTTAGAACTCTGAGAGTAAAAAATAGCACTCTTTTTCTATTTTTTTAAAGCTCAATATCCTCATTGCTGGTATGGATTCAATAATGAGTATTTTCACATCTGTGAGTGCCAGAACATTGAAATGCACTTATTGCATAGACTATAATTGATCTATTAATTAACACTACTGTGTTCCCATGCTTTGGCTGAGTAATTTTTTTTTTTTTCCGCTGGGAGACCCACAGACTTTTGTGGATGAGGGTGGCATGATGAATCCCCATGTACAACGTTGCTTAGCTGGCTGTTGCACCAGAGTAAAACTGCTATCAGCTAAGAAAAAATACAAGCAAATATGCAACAGGAGGGCAGCACCTTCCTCCAGCTCAAACATCCTAAAACTACATGAGAGTTCAGGCATTAAGAAAGTATTGCATTAACTGCAGCAGTGAGTATTGTAAAAGGTGGAGGAGTCTGGAAACCCAATTTTCTTTCCACCACCTGTTTTCTGACTGCTTAGTACCCCCAGTGAAGCACTGGTTTTCCCAGTCCCTCTGTACAGGTGTCCTCTGGCAGCAGCAGCAGCAGGGCTTCCAGAAACCACAGCAATAGTGGTGTCCCTATGGGCATTTAAAATGGACTTGGGTAGCTATTTTATTGATATTTAGTTTCCTTTGGAAACTGATTAAGACCAAGATAAATGCCTCTACCTACAAAGCACAGCAYGATAAAAAGAACAAAGGAAGATGATGCACTCACAGGGTTTGCTTCTGCATCTCCTCCCCAGCAGCACACCAGGGTTTGCCCTCCTATTGGGTGGATTCAGGCACCAACTCACAAGTGGAAACATTGCACCAAAGAGTCTGAAAATGTAGGTGCAGAGTTTGTGGTAACTGGGGTGGGGCTGTGGCTGAGCCCCATCCCCAATGGGCACAGCTGTGAGCAGCAGGTGACAGCACTGACAGCACTGAGCCAGGGAGTGCCCAGGGGCACTGAGCAACCACCAAAGGGAACAGAGGCACACAGGGGCAATGCATCAACATGGGGGGTATTAAAGGTTGGGCTSAAGAACAAGAAGACAGATGCTTGAAGTCTTCYRWGGTGGTGTGGTGTTACTCTCTATGGGTTGAAGCCTTCTGAAATTGAATTGTGATACTCTATGTATYGTGGCTATCTCTCCTGTGACATGAAAAAAACCCTCAATTTCCTACCTGGGCTCCATCCAGCCTCACCTTTSTGCTGTGACTGCAGACTTAAGGTGACTGAAGTCCTGCCCCTGCTGGGACAGCAGTGGCCAGGTGAGGACAGCCAGGGCAGGGTCACTTTTCAGTATGTGACTACACAGTTTGGGGGAAAAAACAGCAAAGCTTTCRCTTGTTTTTACCCTCATTCCTGTCAGTCTGCAAGGGGATCAGCACACACTGTCCAAGGTCCTGCCCTTGACTCTCYTCCCTCTGTGTTTGCAGTCTCCAGCAAAGCAGCCAGCTCCCAGSTGTGCATCTGCTGGGACAAAGCACTGCCTCCCCGGGCTGGTGTGGGACCTGCACACCCCCAGTACCCCTGCCAGAGACAGCCAGCGTGAGCACAGCCACCCTGTGGGATGCTGAGCTCCAAAACCTTTGGGAGCCTCGTGTGTGCCCCTGTCAGAGAGCCCTGCCAACACCCTCCAGCTGATTAGGGCACTCTGGCCAGGAGAGGCACAAGGGAGGAAAGAGGGATCTCTCTTTGGGGATACTTGGTTTGTAAATCTGCATCTGTGAATAACGAATAACTGCAGCTGCATTTTTTTCTTATGTTGGAGAAGAAGAAGATTTTCTAATTTGGAGTGAGACTTTGTTATTTTCAAAATTGAATATATATAAGCAAGGAATTCTAGTAAAGATTCTTTGGCAGAAAACTTCAGCAATTTTCTAATTTGTTTATATTTTTGATGAGTGACTGAGAAATATTGATTGACAGGCCCAGAGATAAGTGTAAAAATGCTCAGAAAGTAGTARCTTACAAATGCTATTTTCATGTAACATTTTCCCACTTATCAAGTTTCTCATATTTCCAAATGGATGTTAAAATCCTCTGGAACCAGAAAATTGTTTTCCACATAAGCCACATACTATCTTTCAACCTGCCTGCAATGTGCCCTGATTGCTAATGTTCTGTAAGCAAAAACGCTACATATTCTCCTTCTTAATTTTTTCATCATTTTAAATAAACTTCTCCACATGCCATCAAGAATTTAAAGAGGTCCTTGTGCCATTGGCACTGTTCTTCATACGTGAGGACATATACTTTAAGAGAAYCAGAAAACCCTGCTGTTGTACCAGTATTTTCAGCAGGTAACCAAGGCAGATCAGGTAATTAAAGCTCGTGAGCCTGACTGATCGTAGAGAAAATAATGAAATGGCTGAGAGGGACTTGATTAATAAGGAAATAAAGATGGCTAATATAATTACTGCCAATCAACACAGGCCCATAGCARGCAGATTTTGTCAAACTAATTTGATTTTTTATGGGGTTTCAAGTTGCTAAAAGTAACAATGATGGCACAATAGACTTCTACAAGCTGCTTTAGATGGTGCTTACAATATGATGTTTTGATTAACCTGAATGATACAAAAATCAACATGACATACATTAAAAGGATTAAAGTGTGAGTTATTGTTCATTCTTYAGGGCATTATTCTTGAACATGTGTTTCCAGTGGGATCCTTAAGCTATTCTTAGCCCTACTCTTCCTTATGTTTTATCCCTGATATGCAAGAAAACAGAAAATCATTACTAATAAAGTTGGCAGATGGGGTAAAGATTAAAGAAGTGGCTGAATGATGAGGAGGCAGAGCCTGCAGTACAGGGGGGATTGGATTGCTCTGGGAACCAGCACAACCARCCAACACAGACTCCAGCAGGCAGAGACCACACTGGTAAGAGCACCAGCAAACCTGAAAAGGACTCAGGGAAACCAAGGGGTTTTCAGCTGAGCATGCATTTGGGTAAGGTGTTCTGTTAAATGAATGAATGCAGTCCTTTAATGTGGAAATACTGAATGGGATGTGAAATACTGTGTCCAGCTTTGATGCCCACAGCTCAACACAGGCATTCTGTAGTCAAAGAGTTCAGGACAAAAGATCAAAGAATCATAAAGGAGCTGGAAAACACAGTTCATGAGGAAAATGTCAGGGTGTTCAAGGGATTTAAGAACAAAAAAGTCTCTGCTCACAGTCCAAGACACAGTGTCAAACACAGACTGGATTTAGAGGGTTCTTCAGTCTGACAAACAGACCCAAGAGCTGGAAACTGAATCAGGAGCATCCATTCAGACATATGGAGTATAGTCTCTATAAGAAGGATGATTTACCGCTGGAACATCTTCCAGTTCTTGGACAAATGTCACACCACTAGACACTAAATATTTCACAGGATTTTTCTCTAAAATSTATGTCCTATTTCAACCTAAAGTCATTTAAGTAAAATGTGGCATGTGCTATTAGGGGGCTAAGATTAGCTGATTATGGTGTGTTCTTGGAACCTGAAAATTGCTATTCTACAAATATGTCTACTTATCAGGAAAAAATGCAGCAGTAATGAAATGTCCCTTGGGAAAAAAACTCCTCCTCCTGGTAAAGTTCCTTTTTACAGTTAAAAATCCTTTCCAACTAACATTCTTCTTTTTTACCCAGTCCCCAAATTTGAGGTTGTCAGTTGTAGACCAATGATCATGAATCCCAGTGTCCAAGAGCCCACAAAGAAAAACAYGGGCCACCAAGAACAAATGCTTCAAAATTCACAGAGAGAGAGAAAACTAATATAAAAAGGATGCTGTAGACAAGAGACATCAGTTCAACCCCTGCTCCTAGGCTATTGGACAAAAAGACTCCTCAACAAGGCTGGATAGGCTGATAAATGCCCATTTTAAAGCTTTAAATTAATTGCAAGGCTTGGCTGAGATTTATATTGATAATCTAGGGATGAAATGCTTTTCACCAATATTCTTTCTCCTGGTCTATGCATTTGTGCATGTGTACATTTATAGCAAACCATTACTACAAAGGATCTTTAACAGCTAAAATAATTACCTGAAAATACTGTATCACTAAAAAAAAAATCAGTGAACTGGAAAAACAAAATCACTGAAATTTGCTACATTACCTGCAGAAATTGAGCAGAATAACAGATGGCTCACGGTATTCTTTCTCCAATTAATGGCTAAAGAGAAATAGCTTACTTGAGGAAAAATGACACTTTCCATTTAAACTCAGAGTATTTTAAGGCAACAATTTAGGGGAAATACCAGCAAGCAATCAGCAGCTGTTATGACCCTTAATATTTTAGGACTTGATCTTCACAGAGGCCAAAYCCTGGCCTTTCTCTCAGGATGACATCTTCATTTTATGCTAAGTCTTGTTCCTTGCTCCCATTAAAGTCACTCCAAGCCCAAAAGCATGAGATAAAAAGGTGGTGAGCAGAGATATAAATAATATGTTCACTGCAGAATAAATTCATATCTAAATTACAGGCCAAGGGGAAAAAAACAGCTTCTGCAGAGGGCTGATCACATTCACTGCTTTCCCTTTCATATATATTTCTCTACCTTCATTCCCAGACTATTTGCTGTTTAATAACTCATTCAAGGTCTTGCTTGAATGCTTTGATGCTTCTYGACTGAATAGATTTTTTTGGAACATATTCCCTGAGCCGTATGCATTACATTTGCTATGAAATATAYTTTGACCAATATATTATCTTAAAAGAAATGCAAACCAAACTCACACAATTTTCAACTAAGTTTTTTAAGACCACTCCTGAATTTAGCAAAATTGTCTTTGTGGGGATGAAGAAATTCCTATTAAGGAATCTCTAATACATTTTTATTTATGCCACTGAGTTTCATTTTACRTGCAGGCTCCTAGATGTTCCTTCCTTTGCATGAGTAAAAACATTCTAAAGCCATCCAGCAGAATTGTGCAGCCCTCATRCAAACAAATTTCCCAGTTAAAAAATTAAGACTTTGATCTTTGGAGTGACAGTAAGATCACAGCCTGGTAATGATTTATTTGTGACACCCTCACTGGTATCTTTGTCTCATCAAGCCCAACTCCTGTGATTAAGGTTTTGTTTCTACTGTTAGCAATACAAGGAGATTTTATCCACCTTAATTACTCCTAAAGATTTTCAGTTTCACAACATTGAACTTCTGAACATTCAAWGGCTGTTTATTTTGTTTCTGATCTATTTCTCAAAGACACTTGAAAGTGCATTTTTCTAAAGATTTTTTTTCCCTTTAATTTTTCAAACTCTTCTGGATGGTGTAACTRTTTTTCTTCCATATTGATTTTTGTCCTTTTTTCCTTCAAAAAATGCTAATTATTTTAGTAGTGTTAACTGAAYCTGACTCATTTATGTTCAATTAGCCATTTCAACACATAAATTGCTATTATACTCCAATAACCTTGCCCACCAACATTATTAATGCAAGCAAAACTTCAGGAAAAATATTAGTTCAATTTTTATTTAAATTAAAAGTAACAGTTTCTGTTGAATCCTTTATTCTGCTGTGTTCCCCTATGAACTACAATGCTAATTACCCCAAGGTATAAATAAGAAGTTCAGGCTTGCAAAGCCAAGCATCTTACAGACAGGAAATGCCAAAACAAAGATAGGCACAGATGCCAAATTTGAGTGTCTCAGCATCATTTTCACACAAATAATGGCAGTCAGTAAACATGATATATTAAATATCCAGCAAGATTGGAATATATTCAGCAGCAGTCCTGCATTTAGCTGTACAGATTGGGATGCTTTTGAGTGCCTAGTATTAAAAGGGTAATTAATCTCACCTAAATTTGCTGTTGCAGTGCTGCCTCCAAGGCCACAGAACGTTGTTCCACCTGCTCAAGGCTGGTGAGCTCAACTCTTCCCCCGGGGTGCAAGCCAGGGAGAAGCCCAGCACCCTCTGTTCCTACAGAGACAATTGATGTAGGGATTCCCACAGGGATTACTGTACCTCAATGCATTATAAATGCAGTCTTTAAAGATTAAAATCAAGAGTCTGTGTTTCCTGCTCCAGAAATTGCAGATAGAGATCATCAGTAGATCTACAGAGCAGGTTTTACTAAGCCAAGTACAGGTCTGAGTGTTGTACCGTGCCAATTGGAAAAGAACAAACCACACTGATGTAGACAGAATTTGTCTGAGAAGTTATTTGCTTTTTGTGCCTGTGCCCAATCTYGTGTGCAGAAGAAAMTGCTGAGAGAAGGGGCTCACACCACACTTCATGGCTGCACASCAGCAGCCAAGCTGATGTTCCTAGCGAGCTCCATCAGCTGCAGGGGCTGCAAGGAGCACAGTCAGAAACCTGGAAAGAGTGAGCTGAGGTAAACCAAGCATGCATGTGAACCAGGGTGAGCAGTGTGAGGGGTGTGAGCAGAGTGAAATGTGAGGAGTGGSAGGAATGTGAGCAGTGAGGGCAGTGTAAAAAATGTGAACAGAGTGAGGACCGTGTGAGCAGTGTTGTTGTCATATTGCACAAGCTCCCACACCTTCTCAGTGATTTCTCATGGGCAGCTCCTCACAGCACCGACTCCTTCTCCACAGCACAGCCAGCAGGCTCCAGCTCTCTTCTCCCCCAGCTCACCCACTCTTTTGTAGCATCCTTCTTCTTCTTCTTGGACACAGCTGTGGCCTGTTAAGGGCAGCCTGTTCCTAAGCTTTGGTGATTGGYACAGCTGCAACTCCTCAGGGGTGAGACTGCCTTCTGCACTATTCTCTTACATTCCATCCGTCCACACAGTGTGAGCAGTGAGCAGGCTCCTCGCAGCTCAGTTCATTCTTTCCACCTCACACAGATGCCAATGCAGGAACACTCCACTAGAAGCCAGCCCAGTGAGGAAGATTTGTGAGGCTGACCCTCTTAATTTTTCAGGATGCAATTTCAAGACAAATTACAAATAAACCCTCTTCATTCCGGATTCCCACCAAAACCATCCACAGGAAAGCTGCAAGTGCAGAATTGGAAACCTCACACTTCCTAAGGTGTCTTGATTTACTCTTTAGCTGAGGGCACCACAGCTCCCCTGTGCCTGAATGCCTGAGGCCCCAGATTGAGGTACATGCATTCTGTTGAACAAAGGAGCAGCTTTGCTGGGGCTCCTACCTACCCAAAAGCAGTGCCTAAGCAGATTGGTGCACATGTGCCTGTATTAAAGCAACACAGCAAATGTAATGACAACAACAACAACAACAGTATTATCTCCTTTAATGGGAGACAACTGCAGATGCCATAATTTGTGTGGCCATTTACTCATAGGCTGTGGCCTGTAAATCCTGTGTCCTCCATCCTGTGATCTGTCTGGTCACTGTGCCACACAGTGCCTGTGAGTCTGTTAGAGRGCAAACTCACTGTGTCAAAAAGAAGCTTTATACAAACTGAGTGCTGCAGTGGGAAGGCTGGAGAAGCTTTACCACCACTATCCCAATAGATTCCCACTCTCTCCTAACCCAGGGGGTGCATTTTATTTCTCCTTAACTGAGTATCTGCCTTAACTGAATGTTGTTTAAATACTTTCTGGAAGGCAATGATTTCCTCAGAAACAGACAAACAGTTTTCCTTATTTTAGAAACCACAACTCTTAAAGCAGAACATATGCATCCTAAATTAGAATTGCAGTCCAATTTGCAGCCTCACAACCTCTTTTGTTACTTTCTTGGAGGTGTCAGACCCATATGGGAAAGCATGTGACGAGGTGGAAAGTGAAAATTCATACATAGTGTATGATATCTGCGCAGCCAATGTCCATGTATTTCATTCTAGACAGCAGGTTTCCCTCCTGTGATCACTTCAGAAAAGGAGGAATACTCAGTAACTAGTCTCTTAAACAACCTATATATATATATATCTAAAAAGTAATTTATGTGGTGGCTTATGTAGTATGAGATGAAACTTTTGAATTTTGGGTTTCTCCTCCATCAGTATAGGCAATAACATTTCTAAGAAGTACCTATTGTGCAGCTCAGTAATTGGATAAAACAAATTGTCACAGAAGGGAGATGATACAGGAGATACAACTTATGTAAAATGAAGTAAAATGTCATCTCAGTGTAAGGTCATTTTGTCTGACACTTCATTTTCAGAACATCAACATACACAAGATCTCTTTTTCCCCCCAACCACTTGCTCTATTAACTAGGCAAATAAAAGTTTTTAAAAGATCACCTTTCTTCTTTCCCTTTAATGTAGCCCTTTGAAAGAAAATTAGATCTCAGATGGAGTATAAAACATTTATCTGCTGATACACCAGGGATTACAGACAGGAATATTTAAAGTTTAAAATCAGCCTCTCAACAAAGTCGAAGGCCCTCAGTGAATCAATACAATAAAGTGAAGGCTCACCTGGTTTTGGTTGTCTTGTAAGGTTACAGGTCAATATGTATTACATATTTTCTGAAAAGTGTCTCTAAGAAATACATCTGTTTGCAGTCTAAAGCATTTGGAAGGGGGGCTCACCTGCTCAGATGTAGGCTCCAGTTTGGTGAACAGGCATATCTGAATTGCTGTTCAGAGGTATAACAAAAAGAGGCAATAAAAAATAACAGACACTTCTGAGGTTTTGGAGTAGATACTTACCTAATCCAAAAATAGAAAAAAGCAACTTCTTTCTCTTACTTAACTATAAAGGAAGCTTCAGAGGTAGATGTCTACCTTGGAGATATCTTAAGACYTCCCTGTGCTCACAAGGCCATGGCCATTCTCTCCACCATACAGAGTAATTAATTTTTTTATTATTATTTTTGAGATGGTGGTAATAAAAAGTCCATTCTCATCTGTGTCCCTGTTCTCCTGTGAGTCATCAGACACTAAGTCAGTGCATCCATCCTGGTGAGCATCTTTATGGAACTTTAACTAAGCCCTGGTTTATACAGGTCTGTAATTTTACAGCCTGTTACTATATAGAAGTAGTGTTGAGGTTTTGTCAGATTTTAAATTTAATTTAAAGGGTTTACAACCCCTTTCATTTCTGTCAATACATTTCCTGTTTCATGATACATACACAATTATGAGGAACTCTAAAAAGCAGATTTAAACAGATCTAGACTGTCTTATCACATCCTTTCAGTTGTTGTTTAACAAATTTCATCCTCACAATTTCTCCTTCCAGAAGACCAACTGGAATTTGTTCAGCTTTGATAGTCTCTTCACAAAATGTGGTTCAGACAGTTCTATTTGTTGCACTTTTCAGTGAGTATATAGCAAGTTTTCCCTTTACAGTTATGTGACTTGAACTGCTTTTGATTCCTGTATTCTTGTGAAGACTCTTCTATCTTTATTTGCCTTTTAAAAGGCAAGTAATTATTTCCATCTGATTTTTCTTCCATTATCAAAGGTATCATGAAGCAGTTTTCTTCAACTACTACTTTGGATTCTTTTCTTGAGAATATCAATCTTCAGAACCACAGCACTATTAAAAATCCATGATTTCCTTTATTTTTCTTCCTTTGTGACTTGCAAGAAAAGTAAAAAATGGAGATAATACAATGAAATGAAATTATTACATCCCTTAGAGATGTTTGTGCTCTGGAAACATGAAAGCTATCCTGGAGTGACTATTACCAATTCAAACATGGAGCCTTTTGTACAGTATGGATCTGGATGTAAATATTTCTGGTTTCTATTGTGCTGTAGCATTAGGCATGACAATAAGAATAATCAACATAAAATTTCCCTTATTTTCTGTAATTTTTTGAGAAAAACTGAGGAGAGAGAGTATAAATTCCTCCAACTAAGCATCTTATTGATCTCCATTGATGAAAGCAAAATGAAGGGTTATTTTCTTTATTTCTCCTGTWTTATTTTTCCTTGCTTTCACTGGAAACTTTATCTTGCTTCTGAGAAAGCTTCAACAATAAAAGGTCCCCTAGAAAYGCCAGCAAACTGCATTAGGGGACATTTTTAATTCTCTAGGCTTTTTTTTCTCTTGGTTGTAAGCACAATATATTCTTGAGTATCTGTCGATAGGGTATTTGCCACATTATGAGGGGAGAATAGCACATATCCAAGATATTTGATGATGYCTTGTCTCTTTGCTACTCTAGCTGCTACTTTTTAAGAAGCATGCACAATAATAAATACCACTGAATGCATGAAACATCCAAAATATTACTATTTGTCTGAACTTAAAAATACCTTCCATGCAGAGTTTCTATTTGGTAAATACACAGTGACTAAGTAATTCTTTCTTTCCCTGGATGCCTGAGGTGCAAGCACTGGTGTTCTGTGTTTCACAGCATTTCAGACGTAGCTGATACATTTTAAAAGCTAGACTGTCTTCTGGATACTAGCAGTTTGCCTCTCTGTCACACAACAGTTCTCATTTGACATCTCCAAGTTGTTTATCAGCAGCCTGCCACCTGCACCTGGCCATTTTGTACTCTTATCAACAATCTCAACTTAAAAAATAATACTAATAAGTAGATATTGACTTCTGCTGAGATGAATATCAAGATTTATTGACCTCAGGGCAAACATTTACCAGAGCAACCTACAGTCAATAACTCCTTTGTGGAGCAATAACCCTTGATGTTCACGGAAACACAAAGACAATCTCATGCATGTGCATTAAAATCTCCCTAGCCCACACTGCAGCACTCTGTAAGCCTTCCCAAAAAGCAGATTTCCAGCCTGCACATTCTGTACAGAACAGTACAATGGTTATTTCTCCTCTAGCTGAGGAGCAACCTCACTGAAGAGGAAAGGATTAAGAAAAAGGTAAAGAGATTTCATGAGCAGCACCTCTGTTCTCATTTCCTCAGCAGAACCTTTTCAGAAACAAAGAAAATAATGAAAATTCTGTTGCTGGAGAGGGTAGCTCTTACCTCCAATCCTGTTCATAGCCACGCTTCCAACATAAATACACAAATCAGAACCTTTCATACTTGTTTTTATTTATSTCCACAATTTCTCTAATAATAATAATAAAAAAATCTATAAAATCTTTTCTGAATTACAATCCTCCCTTGAAAAGCAGAAAATATTCAGCACAATCTTTAAAATAACAGAATTCCAGATTATAGATTATTTGTGTAGCAGAGTTCTGCAGCATCATTGCCATATCATGCCTGATAAAATCCTCCTTCCACTATCAGTATTTACGCATAAACTATATCTGGAAAAAAAAGATTGCAAAGAACTGCTAATAATAGTTGTTTGGGTTCTTTAAATAGAACGTCCTACAATGTGAATTCCACTTGAGAGGAAAAAATAAACTGCTTTTCGTAGACTGATTCAGACAAACACTTTTATGGATCTCAGTAGGACCAACAGGGAAAATCTGTGTGTGCTAATTTTCCCGTGCAAACAGATGTTCCAGATCTCTGTACTAATGAAATTGGCCATGGCAGTCACTTACTGACTCACTACAAGAATGTTTACAGTCATTAGTGAAAGTGAGAAAACGTATGACAATGTTTGGATGCATTACCTCCTCCTTAACTAAAATGTCCTTTTCCTATCTCCTTCCTTTGCCACACGAAGTATCCTTGTCTGGTGTGAAGCCTTCACCCATTGCAACGAGCCCAGATTGTCATGATGAACTTGGATTGTTCATACAGAGCCTGATTACCTCTTATTTCAGCTTTTTAAAATTTCAGTTTGGTACCTCCAGGCTAAGCAAGACTCCAGCCTGAGGTTTGTACACATCACTAAACTCCAGGCACTCATTTACATTTTTGTTCTTTCAGTCTCTCAGGTTTCCAGACTGAGAGAACAAAACAAGTTACTGTCATTGCCAAAAAGCTTCCTCTTCATACATCTTGTCATTTACTGTGCCATCTCATTTATAGTCAAACCTTCTCATTTATATCCTGAAGTACAGCTGACTTTTCCTCTGCATTTTAAAATAAATCTCTCCACCTACTTCTTTATATTCATCATATTTGAATCAATAGATAACACTGCCTTATTGTGCTTCCAGAAAAATTATCTACAGAGCCTACTRTAGTATCTTCAGATACTTTTACCTCTCCCTTTCTTCTACCTCCTTGGTATTTTACCACATCCACTGCAGCTCTCAATAGAAAATAATTCCCTTTGGCTGGGGAGAGGATGTTTTGACCCCCTGCCAGCACACACTCGGGGTTCAAATGCAGCTGCCCCAATGGCCACAGTTGGTGGTGCCAGTTTTGAGGACATGGCTTGACTCTCTCGACTTAAAAAGGGCATTTTCAAATCAGGCTCAACTTCACTGAAACCRGTAGGGTTAGCTACCACCATCCACATCATTAAAAATTACAGAGGAACACACATTTCTGTTGTCATCTTATTGCAAAAGCCCTATGTCTTCTCAGTGATTTCTCATGGGCAKCTCCTTGCAGCACTGACTCTTCTTCACAGCACRGCCAACAGACTCCAACTCTCTTCTCACCCAGCTAACCCACTCTTCTACAGCACACACCATTATTGGACTCAGCTGTGGCCTGTTAAGGGCAGGCCTGTTCCTAATCTTTGGTGATTGGCACAGCTGCAACTCCTCAGGTGTGAGACTGCCTTCTGAACTATCTTTATTTTCTTACATTTTTTCCCTCCACACATTTCTAGTTAAAAGTTAAAATCTAGGTACAGTGCATAGCAACCATTCAAATGCTCTGGAAGAAATAACAATGTTGAGTATTTTGGGGTGCAGGGACATACATACATATACATAGATATGTATTTGGGGGTGTGTGTGTGGAGGTGGGAGGGCAACTTTACAGGTAAAGAAACAGAAGGACATCTCACAGAAAGAACCCCAGGGTGTGGCCAAAAGGGCAAGTAAGAGTTGAGCTCTGATGGATACTTCCAACCAGAGCAGAAAGAAAAGCAAAGACATTTGTGTATTTCCTGCAGACTGAGTTCCTCCTATACATGGATAAAGACTTTGGTCAGTCTGGAATTTGAGAACAGAAATGAACTAGAACAAGGACATTAGAAAATACACCACAAACAACAACTCTGGGAAGAGATCAAAGGATCCACAAGAGGGAAGAATGGCAGAGAGCCACTGGATGTCCATTTGGCCCAATAAAGCATTTATGCTTTAGGAAGAGGCTGACTGAGGCAGCTTGGGACCCTGCCTTTCCTGTCAGTTGTGAAACACCCAGACAGTTTTCGTACAGGGAAAATGCTCTAAACTAGAACTGCCTAGGATGAGCTAAAACAGCTAAAGGATGCAGAAAATTTGCCCTGCACCAATGAGAATTTACAGGTGTGAGAGACTGAAATGGTTTAATGGTTTAAACACTGCTAGAATCATTGAAGGAGTTGCCCACTGTAGCAAGCTGCAAAGAATCAGCTGTTCATTGGCCATAAACTGCACACAGGCAGGCAGAAGGCCCAGCCCACCTGCTTCCCAGATAAGGGAACAGTATTTCCTTCCCTTGGTGAGCMTGGCACCTGAGTCCTACCCCGGGGGGGGGGGGTTTAAGATGCAGCCAGAATACCCACCAAGAGCAAAGAGCTCTTTCTCTCTGTCGCTTAAGACACAACCTGTGAGCCTCTTCCAGCCCAGAAGGTTCTTCTGGTTAGTAACCAGGATTCGTTCTCYGARTGCCACTCAGTTTGCCTGCAGAGGSGCAGYRAGGGAATGTGAGACTGGAGGACACCAAACCATTCCCCTGCCACCTTGCCACGTAGCAATACCCAACAAGGAAAAGAACCATAAGTCAGTGAGAAAATGCACAACTGAATTTAACCACTTTCTGAGCTCATCTAGAGGTTTGGTTACAAAAAATAAAGTAAAATCCCATCAGAATTGAATAAAACCTACCTTATAGGTAGGACAGACAATCTTTTGAGGTCCTTTCCAACGTAGCTTATTCTATGAGTCTATGAAAGTTTCAGTAATTTTAAATAATTTTAATCTATTATTACAAATAGATTATAACCTAACTCTGCACCAGGTTAGACCAAGTGAAACTAAAATATGGTCTTGGCAAGGTGAAGTAGACAGAAAGGACAGAGGAAACAGTTTTCACAGCTGAACACAGACAGCAGCAATGTACAGTGACCTTTCTGCCTTGGGCAGTGTACCTGCCACATCTGACAGTCCTAGAGAGGCAGCATAAAGCAGTTCACCTCTCTCAGCTCCCAGGTTATCTGCAAATGATATCCTAAAAATTCTAAAAATTCTGCAAGAATTGAGATATTTAAAACAGGTCTCAAATAAACTGAGAACTGCTAATTTGACCCTAAATACAAAGGACTGTTAGTTGTTCCAAAGGCTGATGTTTCTTGGAAGTGTGTTATCAGCAAAAAAACCCTTCCATCTGCATAATGAAAAGAAGTTGTTCAGTGAACTGCCCAGCTTTCCAAGCATTCACTGATATGTAGAGTTTTGCAGGACTACATTCCTATTATAGAATATTTTTTAAAAAACCAAATTAGCATTGTGAAACTGTACAGCAGTCAGATTTACCACTTTCAAAGTTACAAAGGCTCCTGTCATTGTCCCAGTACTGTCTTCATGACAGAATAAAGTAGTAAAAGTTTGGGAAGTAGCAACAGTTTGGAGAACTATTGACATAAGTGCATGCTGAGCTGAAGTGGATGACAACCATCTACAGCACTGATAATTCCATGGGGGAATTACAACCTCTAACAACCAGCAACAAACCCTGACAGTGGTGACTGAGCACCCACCCTGACCACACCTCAAGCAGATTCTGCAAACCTGCTTAATTGGAAAAACTGCAGCACTGTGACTGTGCAGCCCCACATGAGGAACTTGCTGGTGCCTTGTTAAGACAGCTGAAGTGATAGATTGCAAACACTGCTCTAAGCAGGAAACAAAAWTCTGATTTCTCAAAGGAGCAAGCATACTCTGGGAAAAAAATTGCTGTCTTCTCTCATCTTGTACTCTGCAGAAAGAGAAATGTTGCTGATTTATCCACAGGTGATAAAGTGGCACTGGAAGACGAGATGCCAAAGCAGACAGATGATTCTGGTGTACAGGAGCTTCCACTTCAGGGCTGCATAAAACCCACAAAAAATCAGGTGCAACCCCAATACTATGAATGCATTCCAAAATTTAAAAATCACTGAAAGTGTTGGGATTTCTATGATAGGATGGCCTCTGCTAAAATAAATAATTGACATGAAGATGGTGAGTTCAAGAGGGTTTTGCAAAGGATAAAGACCCCAAACTGAAACCAACAYTTTGTTTCTGTGACCACTGTCAGCTGTATTAGCTAGGTTCCATTTTCATGGTGAAGTACCATGCTCTGTGTGACAACCATGACAATTCCTGCACCTGCTGGCAGGCCCAGAAAAGAAATCTTGTTGTTCTCTGGGGGCTGACAGAGTAGTAAGCAGGGAGTGAAAGTACCTGCAGAGGCTTCAGTGATTTGGGCTGCTTGGGTTCACTACAAGAAATCATGTGACAGGCATAGCAATTCCACCTCTCAAGTTTTGAACTATTTATCTTCTTTCTGTTTAGCAAGGAAAAAACCAAAMCAAAACAAAATTWAAAAAAAAAACCACAAAAAACCAAAACCAGCCCTAATTATGATAGCTGGATTAAACTTTGCAGAAAGTGKCAAAATTAGCCACTGCTTTGGCTTTGAGACAGAGGGAAGAGGGGTAGCCCTACCCCAGATGAGCTTATCTGCAAGGATGCACCTGGGCACTTGGCCAACCTGGGCAGAGCAGCTCTGCTCAGCTCTGCTCTGGATTGGGATGTGTGTGATAATGGAAGAAGAAAGTGAGAACTCAGAAGGAGAAGCAGTGAGACATCCCAAAACTGATGGAAAAAGCTACCTACTGCATACTGATTTTACCTGTATACTCAGGCCTGCAGGGCTAGCACATTTTTATAAGTGATTTCCTCTGCATCCCTTCTGTCTTCATTCAGAAAAAGTGCCCCAGTACATGGAATTTTCTTATCTTTACAATGTCCAAATCTGACTACATCTTGTCCTTGTTAACCCAAGACTTTATAGATGTCTAAGAAATTTAGTTTTACTTATATTTAAAATTTGAATTATTAAGTAAAATATGTCAACCTGTTTGGGAAAAAAATCAATAAGTTTTAAGTTCCCAAAAAGGCCAGGATTCAGKCCTTCCCTGGTATAGCTGTGTTCAGTGCTAATCAGCAAGCCTTGTTCCTGGATTGCCTTCACATTAATAAAGAAAAGCATCTTTGAAAAGCAGTGGRAAGGAATTACATATGGTTATTCACTTGGCTCTTCACTGAATCCTGAGTAGGCCTGTTCATTTTTTAAGAAACCTCATGTTTTACCACCATAATGCTTGTGAACAAAGTGAACAAACTCTCTGTTCTGCATATCTGCTCTTTAAAGAAGTCCTCATCAACTGAATTCATCCGCTCCCTGAAGGTACATTTTCAGCCAAGACAGTCAAAGTTATTTTCCAAAGATACTATTTCTGGGTTAGCATTTCCAGTTTCTGCCTACTCAGACAGCTAGAGCCTTTCACTAAAGGGATGGAAACCATACTCACAATCATGATCAAACCCATTGTGAAATATGTATCCATAAACTGAGCAGTTTTATCTTCCTTAGCAGTGTGTGCCTTGAGATAGGCAGACAGGGATCAACTCGGATGAATTTCTGAAAATGTGCTCCAGAGAGGATGGCAAATAAAATCTCCCTGATCGGTGGTTGTGAGGAACAACCAAAAAACACCATCAAGARTTTGAGAGTTACACAAGTCTGCTCAACGGAAAGCAGCAGCAGTCACAACTATTAATTACCATTTATTTTAACTATCAATCCAGGTGATGCTGCTGGCTGGGGCCTCCAAAGGGGATGGGCACCTCGAAGGACCAGGCAGGTGGAGCAGGAGAGATGAAGGTGGAATGTGGTATTTTTGGGGTCCCCGTCATGGGGAGGAAAGATGAATTTGACTTCATGTTTTTAGAAGATTAATTTACTATTTAATGATATTACATTAAAGAATGTTATACTAAAACCATACTAAAGAATAGAGAAAGGATATTTACAAAAGGTTACAAAGAATGATAATGAAAACTCGTGACTCTCTCTTCAGAGTTTGACACAGCTGGACCGTGATTGGTCAGTAAGTTAAAACAATTCACATKAAACCAACAAACAATGACCAGTTGGAGAAACAATCTCCAAACCACATTTCAAAGCAGCAAAACACAGGAGAAGCAAATGAGATAATATTGTTTTCTTTTGTCTCTGAGGCTTCTCATSTTCCTAGGAGAAGAAATCCTGGCGAAGGGATTTTTCAGAAAGTATCACAGTGACAGTGGAGAGATGTTCTGTTGTGATGGGGGTGAAGGGCAGGCACTGGTGCAGGTTTGGGGAGAGGAAAGCAGAGTAACCTAACCCCAGAGCCCCACTGCAGCCTGTGAGGCACCCAGGACTTGTGTCACCTGGCAGGAGAGCAGTGAGGAGCCCAGCTTGCAAGCTGCAGCTGTGTTTGAGTGATTTAGGAGCAGGGATGTGCAGACTGCACACCAGGCTCTGTATCCCCTGTCCTCCTCCCAGCTGCTCCCTTTGAGCTCTGCTCGGGCACCACGCAGTGAAGTGATCCTGGGTGTGACTGCTGTGAGAGCTGTGGGAAAAGGATGCGTGGACAAGGCTTGACCCAGGGCTTAGATCTCTTCTCCTGGCTTTCACTGGGATTTACTCTAGGGATGGGAGCACCTGGCCTTGTGCCATGCTGACCCTCAAGGATGGGCTTCCCTGCCCAGCCTTGGAGCTGCCTCTTGACCATGGGTGTGTTTGGTGGCTCTCTGAACCTGGCTRTCCTCACTTCCCTCACTGTATGTGGATTCCACTGCTCCAGGTTTCCAATCTGCTGTGTCAGCAAAAGAATATTGTGTTTCCAAGGTAATTCAAAATCTTCAGAAATAAATTGTGTTTGACAACTGTATAAATGGAATTAGCAATGTGGCAAACTGCACAATGCCTTCATGAATGAGTCTGATGAGCAAAACAACCTGGCCTTTAAGAGGAACAGGTGTAATTTTTGCTTTCAATCATTTTATTCAAACATCAGAGGGCTTTTACTCCCAGAGATGGTAAATTCTGAAGGACTCTTTTRTGTTTTTCAGAAAACTGTACCTAAAAAAAATCCTCAAGATTCCTACAAATTAGCCCAAAATTGTTACACAGGACCCAGATATGACACTGAAGACATTTACCTTTACCTGAACTCCAAAAAGATCTTCTACTTATTTGGTCYACATTTTCAGAACACTTTTAGAATTGTGTTCAGATTTAAAATTACAGGAGCCTATTATCTAAAAGACTCATCAATTCTTCTCATTGGCTTCCAGATTATTCTAGTTATTTTTAAAAAGTCAGGCATGTCTCTGTGTGTAGCTTTTGTATAAAATTACCTAAGTCACGAATTGTATGTAATTAAATTATCTCACTGCAGCAGCAGAAAGTTATTTGGCCCTAGCAGAAGAAATTATGGTGGCAATTTTAAGGGTTGTAATGAAATATTAGAATGGTCTTTTGCTTTCTAATATTAGATCACATAATTTACCTCAAAAGCAGCAAGTAATTAAACTGTGGCTTTATTTATTAGTTAACTTATTTTAAGGCAGTCAACAAATCACTAGCTCTGTGGTTAAAAACTCCACAACCTGCCTCTTAGATTCTTAGCTGTGGGCTTGGCTAGAAAAACAAATCCTTTTCATGAACCTTCCTGGGAAAGATAACTACCACTGAATTACTGGGTTGTAGCTGATAAGCTTATCTCCTGTACTCCTGCACACTGATCTGCCGTGCATTGGAATTAATCTGGGACACACCCACAGCGTGTTTAGCAGGGCACTTCTCCCTCCATCCCCCCAAGGTCCCTGGCTGTTCTCAGGTGTTCCTGCTGAGCAGCAGGCTCCCTGTTCCACGRGCTCATCCCTGGAGTCAGCAGCCTCTGCCAGCAGCAGCTGGGCCGTGCTGGGGCTGCTTCCATCATTCCCTCCTCTGGGCATGCATTAGGCATGAAATCAAGCACACTTGTTTGCACAAGCAGCCTCATAACCTGTCCTAGATTTCTGGGAAATAGAGATTTTCCTGTCCAACTCTCTTCCAGCTTCCTTATTCCCAAGAAGTTTGTCCAAGTTTTCCTCACTGACTTTTTCTGTTGCATTATCTTTTTTTTTTAATTCAGAAGGTTGCTGTCATCTCAAATTTGTCTTGCTAAATACTTCTGCTTTCAATTCTAAGACTCCCACCCACCACCATTTATCAGTAAAAAGATGAATTCAGATGAGTAATAAATCTTTTGAGCTCTTTAGTRTTTGCAGAAATGTTTATTTGCCACAAAGACTGACACAATGTACAGAAAACTCATCCATTGCCTTTGAACTGTTAACAATATCAGCTGTTAATGCAGACCTTTCACATGAAGAAAGCCGGATAGCTTGGATTTTCCCCTTTAATCACTATTCAACTATAAAATGCCTCTGTATGGAAGTGACAGAAATTAGCTGTATTCAGTAAAAGCAGTAGGGAYGCATCAAACAGAGAAAACTCTTGTTCATTTGGCTTCTCATTGCCTATTTCTTATGCTACCTACCACTACCCAGGTTCTCAGGTCAAGGGACAAAGTAGGCAATCATGTAAATGACTGCARTACAGACCTTTTTCTCTCATCTGCCTGCAAACAGAGAAAAAGAGAAATCGCGTTAAAAGCAATCGTTATTTCAGCCATCTAATTTTTCTGGATCTTCTCACATCTCTCCATGGTTTCAGTGACCTTAYCTACTTCAAATAGAGTCTCCAGAAAAAAGCAGGGAGGGAAATAAGCTCCAAGGACTGTCAAGGAGCACAGGAAGTTGCAGKGTCCTTTCATAAGTGAGCCTTGATGAAGATGTTAGTTTCTAAGTAGCATGACATTCCAAGAGAAAAAGAAAGCTTTAATGCTTTAATGCTTTAATGCAACTCAACAAAGAATGCCATAAATGCCTGTCATTACCCTACACCATCTTGCAACAGAAATAGATTCAAATTGTTTTGTATTAAAAAGACACAAATAATTGAAAGGAGAAAAGAACTGTTATAGGCAGGAAAGCACAAAGTTGTGCAACATTTACTACAGAAAAGTACACATTAACAAATAGGCCCATTTGGGCTTTCTGTGGTCACATATGTGACACTCAAAAGCCCCTGCTCAGACTTGTGTCCCATAGATTTAGGTTTTGTTTAGACAAAGAGCAAATTAACCCAAAGTCTGCAGAAGACAGGAAAGAGCAGGAGAGAAGGAGGGAACATTCCTTATCAACAGGCAGCAGCAGCTCCTAGGGAAAGATGTGACAACCATCCATCCCCTCTGTGCTCAACAAGCCACTGCAGCAGATGCAGAACAGGCTAATGATAAACAAACAGCCAGATCCAAAACAGGCAAAAGATTCCAACCCAACAGTAAAGGTTTTACAATAGGTTATGGCCAAGAGTGARTGCAGGACACTGAGAGGCTGAGTCCATTGAGGCATGAGTGGTTTTGTGGTCACTGAAGTCTTTGTCTTCTCTGCAATGTGCTACTTCCCTCACAAGGTGATGATTTACCATAGCTGTGTTCACCCGAAGAGCCGAATTTCTTGTTTTCTACTCACTAATGAGGTTGATTCTCATCACTTTTCAGTGCTGCCACTATTTTTCCCAAGATAAATGTTGAATAATAGAGACACAAAGAGGAAATCACTGGTTTGCCTAGGCATCCCCAAGGAAAGACTTCATAAACTTGCCTAACTTKCAAAGTGAATCCCACCCTACATGTGGAGGCCCATTAACTGATTCTTTGGGTCTGGATCCACCACTGCAAAGAAACTTGAAAAAGCAAACTTCTCTGATTTGTTTCTGGAACAAAATTGCCCAGCCCTTGTTAAGTCAATGCAAATGTCTTAAGGTCTCCTGTTCTAAGTTCTTACAGAAAGTTAAAAATAATCCTACACACAATGTTTGTGATGAAGGCACTATCCTTCGGCTATTTAGCAGACTGAGAGTGCTCTGTAAGGGTACAGACTCATCTTTGAGCCCCAGCTGAGACACATTTCTCTACTGACACACACAAGAAACATAGGCAAGCAGTGATGCGAAACAATGAAACCAATGAAATATTTTTTAAAAAAACACTCTTGGAAATAGATTCTRTCCCTCTGCTGACTTAAAAATAAGCTATTTGGGGTAGTTACTGTTCCTACAGTACATAGCACACTGCTGGCATTACTGAAACAGAAGAAATGAATAATGCAGGTTGGATTTTATGACACTGCCRCATGTCCAACCTCAACAGGTCTGCAGGGTGCAACCCAAGAGTTTGGCCACTGAATTTATGAACTCCATGAGGAATTTGCCTTCACAGGACAGAAGGTAATGTTCTATAGTTGACAGTTCAGTGGCAACAAAGTCTGCCTAATGTGTGTGGGCCACATAATCATGCTAGCATTCACAGGAACTCCAAATCCATCACGTTTTCAAATGGCCTGGTAAATGGGAGAGTATTCCAGTTAAATTTCCCACATCAGTATTCAGCCAAATAAAATTATCTGAACTGCTAAGGACTGTGAGGCTCACGTAGGTTTTTTAAAAACCTTCCATCTGGTCTATTATCAAGAATATGCAACAGTAACAAAACAGAAAAACTCGTAAAACCAAAGATAGTCACTCATGCACCAACAGGTAACTCTCACTTTGGAGCTCCTTAGAGCTGCCCCTAGTGCATCTATTATGTCAGGAAATTCATTATAATATTTTTATCTGAAATTTTGCAGATAATAATGCAAATGGGAAAGAATTGACTGAAACAAAAAATAATATCTAAACAACATATTTTAATAATGACTGAATTAATTACTGAACAGCACAGGCCAAACATACTAATATAGATGTGGCCTCATGACACATCCACAGCCACAAAAAGGATACAGCATAAAACATTCCTCTTCAAAGTCAATCTGACTACAATGCTATCAATGTTATGATAAGGAAAAGCTTCCAGAAATGGCTAAAGGTTGTAGCTCTTAATTTTTTATTTACAGGTAACATTATTCCCTCTGTGATCAAGGAAATTAATTTTCATTAGGGTTGAAAATTGTTACATTTTCTTTTCTTCAGAAGCAACAGTAATGAGATGTAGGACAGATGAAATATTGGTTATGGCAAGCTTTCCTTATTAACCTCATACAGGAAGAAGGCAGTGTAACACATCATAACAGCACCCCAAGAAATACTCTGAATTCTCAGAAAGGCCTGAAAGGACAGATATTAAATTTTGGGAAAGTTTAAAGGAATGCATGGTCTTTAATAAGGCCTCATTCATTTATTTATGACAATGGATACTAGGCCTTCCTGTAAGTTACAAGGGGAAAAGAGCCATACAAAATTAAAGAATGGCCATCTACAAAAAGCYTTTGGCCTTTTTCATTTATTTATTTGGCCTATTTATTTTCTCCATAAGGGGCAAACACAACAATAGCTTTAAGACCTGGTTCTGTGGAGCTGCACAGCAGGCAAGTCGTGCAAGAAAATTCCTCCTTTCTCAGCTCCCCCCAAGTGACAGGCAGGATTGCTCCCTGCCTGCAGAGGAAGGGAGGGAGCCCAGCTGGAGGYRSCTCAGCCAGGGTCAGAGGGAGCCTSGGACACCACATCAGGCTCAGCACGCCCATGGCTCAGCAAATGACACCTCAGAGGCTGCTGTGCAYGGCCATGAACAAGGGTTTTGCAGGCAAAACAGAAAAGAAACTGGTTTATGCTGGATTCCRGTACTGCAGGATGGTCCTGTGTGTGCTGTGACCCTGGAGGGGGAATGGCTTTTCTACTAAACCTGAAAGATGCCCACTCCTCCTCACACGGCAGCCAAAACCTTTCAGGAGTTTCCATAGATGGGASAGGCACCCTGGGACAGCCATCAGGGTGACCAAAAGGACATCCTCCTGGCCAGGGGGCAGTTTCCAAATTTAGGTATCTAGGCTTTCTGATTCAAAGGAAATGTTTGATAGTGGGTATTCAGCATCTCACACAATACTCACTCTCTGGAGTATTCCCTTGGGTAATTCCTGCCTGAGACAGGAGATGCCTTTCCTATTGCCTTCAGTTTTGCTGGAACTGGCAGAGTGCTGCATGTGGTTTTGATCATTTCAAGTCAGCATCTTCTAATGAAAAACCTTTTTATTAAAATTTCCAATCAGCTATATGGCTCATCTTGGAATTACACCATGAGGTTAGTTCTGAAAACAACCAATTTTTTCCCAAATGTTTCCAAGGACAGATTTGAAAATGCCTTTGCATACATTACTTCTGAACCAATCTTGTCACCAAATCCTATAAACAGACACTGGAAATGCCTCCTTATTGCTGTTTATCATTGAATAAAGCAATTGAAAAGCTTTTACAATRTGAACTGATAGTGGCCAAAGCCAGGATGTGAGTGATTCATGCAAATCAACAGCTCCCAGCCATATCATTATGGATTAGGGATGTGAGACACAGCATTAGTAGCAAGCATCTAGGAAATGCAGAAATGAAAAGCATCACCTCTCCCTGAGCCTCGCACTAAGCAGCAGGACAGATGCCCTCTCAAATTGTCCACTCAAGCAGAGAGGGCACCACAGAGCACCATTAATGGGAAGGTCCACATGATTGTGTAACATTTGCCTATTTATAAGTTCAGAGGAATGCAGCATGCATTATTTATTTAGTTGTGCTACATGGTAATTAGCAGGGCTGGAGACTGGAGAGCAGAGCCAGTGAAGAGGTCAGACGTGCTCCCGTCACAACTCTGCTAATCCCCAGCAATCTGCCTCTCCCTCAGCACCATTTGCAAGGGCTCTCTTATCTGCTGCACTGAAGCTGGGTAGCCATGAGTCTCCTCGGGCTTCTCAAATAAAGTCCTCTTTTTCTTTGTAGGGACTTTGACAGAAAGAAAATAATACACATGTTCTGACATAAATATTCTGTGGCCTTTTTTGTATGACCTTTCATTGCTTTAGGGATTTGCAAGAAATTATTATCTTGGAAATGGAGTCAGGAAGAGCAGTCAAATTTTGTACAGGAAATCAGGTTTTCCTTAGAAGACAGCATTTGATGCAACACTTTCACAGGTAAAATATTTTTACAAAATACCAACAGTTAATGTTGAACTTTTCTTTGGCATCTCAGCTGAGGCAGGTGGCTCAGTGACCATGGTAGATTAGAGGAATGAGGACACAGATCACTGTTGGTGAAAACAGGGTGAATCAGATACGTGGGCAGGTTGAGTGAGTGGTTTGGCACTGGGGTGTTGACTGGAGAATTTTGGCAGCCCAACAGGGTGCAGAAAACGGCTCTGTTTTCAGAATATGTTGAACTATGGGAGGAGAAAAGTTAGTTATGATTGATATGTCAGGAAAGGAGCTCCCACCACCCTTCCATCTATGAGGGCTTTGGCTTGCACTGCCCTTCCCTGCTGGAAAGCAAGCATCAGTGGAGAAAAGTGTTCCCCACATGGCAACTGAAGTACATTCATGCTGCAAACAATCAGATACTGAGATACTTACCCTAGACACTTATCTCACAAAGTTACCAGACTGCAGATCTTGGTGCAGTCTGATCATTGCTGCCTCATACTAAGAGGTTTTCAGCAGCCAAGCAGAGCAGGCACCTTGACCTCGTGCCTCAGGCTCGAGCGCAGCCCTGCCCCAAAGGGCTGCTGAGTCATGTTCCATGAGAAGAAGGGATGGAGAAGAGCAAAAATGGGAAATAGACACCTGACTGCAAACAGCCCAGAGGCTGCTGTCTTTCCTCCTCCAGTGCAGGAGCCACAGGTTCTGGCTTCATGGTTCTGTGGCCCACGAGTTTTGGGTTTACTGGTCGGAATCCCAGCAGTCCTGCACTGTGGAGTATCTTTCTCCTAAGCCATCTCATCTGCTGACTAGTTTCAAAGCTTATCAAAATAGTCTTAAGCTGACAAGCTACTTAGATAGCTTCCTTCCACACCTCCAGGTCTTAGGGGCAGGAATTCCAGCTCATCTCCCTGCAAGCACACCCAGCCTCCTCACAGTCCTTTGCTGCCAGGCTGTTGTGCAGGGTGTCTTTGCTCCCTTACGCTCTCTCAGGAACACCTCAGAGAAGTGAACTGGATCCATCCTGCAACCCTCCAGTGTTTCTGCAACAGGCCCTTCCTTACAGCCTGATGTCTATGTAAAGCCCTTGGTAGGAATGGAAAAACCACACACAAAATCGTGTTCTCTAATCCAGATCTGAACTAGAAAGAARCTGGAAAAGAAATAGTAACTGCAGGAGAAGTAGTAATGTGGTGTTTTCTGAGACCCCCGTGGAAGGGAGGAATGATGAATCTGACTCCATTGATATCAGAAGGCTAATTTATTATTTTATGATCTATATTATATTAAAGWATGCTAAACTAAACTATACTAAAGAATAGAGAAAGGATACAGACAGAAGGCTAAAAGATACTAATGAAAACTCGTGACTCTCCAGAGCCTTCACACACCTGGCTGTGATTGGCCAATAAGTAAAAACAATTCACATGAAACYAATGAAAAAACTACCWGTTGGTAAACAATCTCCAAACCACATTCCAAAGCAGCAAAACACAGGAGAAGCAAATCAGATTATTATTGTTTTCATTTTTCTCTGAGGCTTCTCAGCTTCCCAGGAGAAAAATMCTGGGCAAAGAGATTTTTCAGAAAATATGAYGGTGACATAGCAATATTGGAAATTTTGAAATATGAGTTTATTAGGAACTTGGTGAACTGGCAGGAGAATCCAGTTTCTGTTTCTTTTTTTCTTTCTTTAATTTACAGTAGAATTAATTCAGGGAAGCCCTGTGGAGCACATTAGCCAGAAGGTCAGATTAGGTGTTYAAGGCGATCTTCTTTGTCTTTTTGGTGTATGAAAATCAATGAAGATGGAATTTCCAGATGAAAGAAAAGGCACCTCATTGTCTGCACCAGATTCCAGCAGAGAGACCAGCCTGAACACCAGTGCACAGTGTCTCAGCCACCAAAAAGGCATTTCTCCCTTCTCACTGCAAGCTCACGCTGCTCTTCAGGCTCTTACACTGTGCTAAGGCAGGATCCTCCTGGCACTGCAGATAGACAGTGTGTGTGTGCAGCTTTTTAGCCCCTGTGCATCAGAGTCCTGTGACCACACTTTGGGGGTCCCTGAATCCCTGCATGCACAGAAGAGCACTGTCATTTGAGAGATATCACTGGAACAGGCTTTTCATTACACAGTTTCACTGTAACATTCTCATCAGCTGCACCAAGGACTACTGCCTTAGAACAAACCTGGATTCATCTCCATTTATAAAGAATGAAAAAGACAGAAAAGGCCATTCAAAGCTAAATAATACCTCTTTGAAAACATAGCACCAAGTTTTTTGTTGATCTAGGATATACTATCATGTCAGGGTCACTGGCTGGGCTCTAATACTGTGACAATCCCCCCAGGTTCAAGCAGTTGCAGCTCTCTATGGAGCTCCATTTAGAGGGATGCTTGGCAGTCCTRGCAGGGGTAATCTGGCTATAAAGAGCCTGGAGCTATAGGTTATGGCCTGGACATGACATGATACATCCTTCCCAAGCAACCTTGAGCCAGTCTCAAACAGTCAGCATCTTCAGACCTAGACCTGAGTCTAGACTGCTGGTCTAAGTTCCTCTCAGCCTCAGTTCTCTCCTCATCAGCCATCAGCAGAGCTGCCCTGCTGCTGCTGGGSTTGAGAGGCTCAGCTCATGGGAGTTTGCAAAGTGCTCCAACACTCAGATCAGAGAGTGATTAGAGAATGCAAAGCAGGAAAGAGAAACCTTTTCCTCCTGAGGCCCAAACAGGCTTTTAACAGGTTCTATACTGACCTCTTGCTCTCCAGCAATAATTCCCAAAGGAACCCAGCCAACATGTTGGGGTGGAATGGTCTACATGAAATGAAGCTACAGGTTATATCCAAACACATCCCAACTACAAAGTAGCATGATGTGATTTATTGAGCACTTTTAGAAACATTAACACATTTCTACAGCAGACATCAGTAGCAAGTAATTCACAGAGCTGACTTAACGAAGAAACTCTGTGATGCGCTCAAAGCCACTGAGTACTTCTGCAAAGTATCAAAATTGCAATTTGAAACTAGAAAATCCTGACTTTTACCTCACTGTTTGATCTGAGAGTAGGTTGCCTTCCACTTAGAGCTGAAACTCCATATGCAAGCGATTTTTCATTCCTACTCAAATTGCTTTAGCTATTTTTAGGTCATATGAGTAGAATAAATATCATTAAGGATTTTTCAGGCATTTTTAGAATAGCTTCCTAACTAAAAAAGAGATCCTTTTCACAAAAATAAATTCTCTAGTCATCCATCCATAAAAGCACTCAGACCTTTTGATATTGTAAAAACCAAATAATGAAAAATACTGAGTTAACCACATTAGAAAAGCTCATACTGTACATTTATGGCAGCTATTCAGAATAAAAACTTTTAGCAAGCACAGGTACAGAGCTGGACTGGAGGCAGAGCCAAGCTGTGCTATAGTGATTTAGAGAAAGAGACCAAGAAATTCAAAATGAGCACTGTGAAGCAAATGACATGCCATTACCACTAATATCTCTCAGTGAAGTTCAGCAGAGCATTCTTTAAAGCACAGCTCAGCCCATGGGCGTGAGCCCAAGGAGCCCTCCCATGACCAATTTTGGGCTGTGGAGTTCARTGGCTGGGACTGGACCACAAGAGGAGATGCAGACTGGGCTCCCAGCTCTCCAGGTGCTGTGCTGAAACCATTTCTGTTCTCTCTGCCACTGCTTCCTTTCCTGCCTTGCCTGTTCTGAGCACAGAACATTCTGGGGGACACTGGCCTCTGTCCCTCTTGGACAGGGCTCAGCCCAGCAGGGCTCAGATCCCAGCTGGACTCCTTCCATGCTGCACCCATGGGAGCCCCACCCAGGGAACAGGCCAGCTGCACTCACACAGAGCCACCCTGTACTGGCCCTGGAAGGCTGCACAGATTGCTCTTCATGCAACCAGCAACATCACAGGCCTGCTTTCCTTCATGCACAGGCTCCTGCTGCCTTATCTCTGTGTTTGACACCATCTGGATTTCTCCTTCATCCTGGTTATCTCAACAACCTCCCCACCCCATGGAATAAGTGAGAGTTTGCTGGAATAACATCCTGTTCTGCTCAGCTGACTGACAGAAATGAAACCAGGAATGCTACCTGCCTACAGTCCCAGGAGATGCACACACAAGCCTGTGACTGAGAGCTTCCCTGACTGCCCCCATCACCAAAGAGCTGCCCTTTCCTTTTTTATCCAGACAGGCAGCAAGTTCCTGTCACAGGTGCTGAATTCAGTGAGACTTGTCCTCTTGGGTGTTTGCCACAAACCATTTTCGTCAGCTGCCAGAAAAAAAGTAAAAAAGAGATGAGACTTTTTGGGAAGGATTTTACAGAGAAATAAAAATGGCATGAGACTCCTAGGAAACACAAGAGAAGTTCAGGCAGGAAGCAGGACATGAGATGCTGTCCTCTCTGCTTCTCTGGCACATCTACTTAGGCTGGAAGAGATAATTCTCTGATGTTTCCAGGTCCCAAAATGCCAGCACTGGAGCCAGGTGGCCACTGCAACCTATCTGACACACAGGACAGAGCAGCCAAAGGTGTGYTCATGCTGTAAGTTGTACCTGCTCTGCTGCCAGCCATCCTTAGCTGTCTGWAATGAGCAGAAGGTGACAATACAGGTGACAATGGAGACAGGCTATGGGGCAGAAGTTGGTAAATTATTGAGCGCTCTGAGTGACTCTTGAATACCCAAAGAGAAGCACAGCCTGCTCAGAAACCAGGAGCCACTACTCTGATGAGTTCCCCAGTCTTGAGTTCTAAGAAAATTGACCAGTTATCCAAAGAGAGAACACAAATCCCTTGGTCACTCTGCAGGACACAYGTGTATTTCTGTATACACTTATCCTGATAGTTCAGTCATCTGAGACTTAAGCCCCATGCTTGAGAATGCCCTTCACAGTGCAATGCAGTGAAGTCAGTATGGACAAGCACAGCACAACAGCAAATACYCAGCATTATTTCTGGAAATGAGGAGCCCCAGTCAGCCCCAAGAGTGCTCTTGCTAGGAACTGAAAAGAAGAGGCAGCTCTGTCTTCACCTCTCACATTAACCTGAAGCTCAGACATGCATATTTCGAAGAACTGCTCAGCATTTTCAGTATTTTTACCCCTTTCAAAAAGGGGAAAAAAGAACACARCTTTCCAGGTTGGATCACACAAAATAGATTTCTAGTCTTGAAGCCATTTCAWCACTTCACCCAGTGAATCTCCTTCAATATATACCAGTGTGAAGAGTAATCCCCAGCAAATGCTGGCTGTAGCAAGGGATTTTCTGCTCCACTACTTCTGAACATCTCCAAGCAAACACTGGACAAATTGCACAAGGGAAGGGGTCAGTGCCATCGTGAATATTTCATCTAGATAGCACAACAAAATCCAGCACAGAGAATAGAAAGGTAGAAAAATCCGTGAAAAATCACTTTTCAATTATTCTTTTACTCAGTACTACTTGTTCTTTGGTAAAACACTGCAGAGTGATTCTCTTGCAATCAGAAGAAGAAACCTCTGCTCTCGGCAATCTATTTTTGGAAACTGAAAATCTCATTCTGCTTTTCTTAATTCCTGCTTAGAGGAATTGTGTGATAAGGATGTAAGCCTTGTAGCTTATTAGAAATTATACAATTAACATTCAAAAACCTGCAAGTATGATTTTTTGTATTAAACTTTGCTTTTATAGACAATCACTGCATCACAGACAAATTTCTCTCTCTCWGGTATTTTTCCAATTTCTAACACTTCTCTGCATGCTGGCACTTACTGTCATACATTTTCTTGYAGACTTATTTACCATTTCTGCTGGTTTTCTGTTCTCTACATAAACCTTTTTTTAAAATAGGATTATCATTCAGCCCTGTCATTTTTTACCCAGATTTCTGTCTCACTAGCTGGTTTTCCTACTAGGTTAAAGAGTACTCTTCTATCTTAAAAAACATATATTTGGAATTTTTTACCACTGAATCTCGGGGTGCAGTTTCTGGGGTAATTGTTATTTTGTTCCCATTTTTGCTCACCCTCAGAATTTCACCAAGTATCTCAGAAATTCTGTGATTTTTTTAGAGAGATGGTTCTTGGAGATCTGTGTGAACACAAAAAATGTCACACTAAACCTCAGAGTTCTAGACCAAATTCTGGAGATGAGAATTTGAATCTGATGAGACTCTAAATAGCAATTCCTTCCAAAATGTACTTGGGCTTTGTGATGCTGTATTTTCATTAAGACTTTTGATTCTAGAGGCTCTTGGCTCATGACTAGTTGTGGTTAGTTGRCTCCTGGTTATTTTTCAATCAAATCTGAGAATTCAAGTATCATCAACAGCTGCATCTGAATCCACAAGGCTGCCAATTCTGATTCCCTCTGTGTGAAGTCTCTTCAGACCTCAGGACTCTCACCTCTGACCTCTCATCCTTACCACATCATTCCCACCACCTGCCAGGACTGTGAGCACAGCAGCAGCTGCGTGTCACAAGTGCCATCTGCCACAGCACTGTGCTCCTTGTTCCTCCCCAGCTCAGCCACCTCCACAACCACCAGCCCTACAAACTGGGAGAGTGGATATGTCTATCCTTAAGTAYAAAAGATTTTGAACCAGTTGGCTGAAAGCCACTATGAAAATGCTAACTGTGTGTTATGAGACACTGCTCCTGCTTTTTGGGCCCTTTCTCATTCACAGATGTTATGCACTTAGTCGGCCACAACAGTATTTTTTAAGTCAGGATATCTGGAGAAAATAACCTCAGTAGCCATCTCCTGGGRAGGGAAAAGAATGCTCCTGGCTCTGGCAGCAAACACTCCCTGCCCCTCGTTACAGTTTCTAGCAGAGGAAAGGAAGCAGCATTAGCATACTGCTCTGTACAGCAGCAGCTTGGTAAAACTCCATGGTGTGTGCTTCCCAGTAAAGCTGACTAATGGACCTGGCTGGCATTGAACTCTATAGATCCATGAATTCATTTCATGAAGAGAAAAAGTCTCCCAAAGCATTTTCAAAATTCAAACCAGGATGCTGATGATCAGGCAATCCTCTGACTGGCACTTAGTGTTGGAATATGTCATTGCCCACAGAAAGAACAAATAATCTCTCTTAAACCTACCTGCAGAGGAGCAACTAATACACAACAGTGGATATCCTTGCTGGGAACAAAGGTTCATCTAGCCTGGAATGACATTTTCAACAGCAGACAACATCAGACATTTAGAAGCAAGATGAATTTGGTTTTCCCAATCACACTGTCCTTACTCCCACCAGTCTGCTCCCCACAGGGTGAAGCTGTGACAAACGTGCAGACCAGTGACTGCATCTCTTCTCTCTCAATTGTCTAATCCTTTCCTGAAGCAACCTGTGCTTCTGCTKTCCACGTCCCTTGGCAACAAACTGGAGCAGCAAAAGGTGGTGCCTCACAGCACCGTGCTCTGCACCCTGCAGTGACAGGGAGGAGGACCAGCCTGGTTCCTGGTGATGGTACTCCCAAGCCAACTTCCAGTGTCCTATAAGAAAAGCAGGAGGATGCTAGATGTGCTGTGCAGCTTGTCCATAGCACAATTTAGGACAATTTTCTGCTGTTCTCCTCTTTGACCCAAACCACAAATATCCAAAAGAAATAGAATATTACACTGAAGACCTGAGGAGCTTTCAAAGAGGCAGCACAAGAACATGCCCTGTTTCCATTTCTAGTTAGCTGTCCTCCTTGTGGGACATGCATTTCCCCTTCATGGGAAAACTCGTGGAAGACAGGATCAAATTACCTGCAGGTGAAATGAAGGCTGCAACAGCCACAGCAAGCCTCAGGGGATAGGTACAGGCTGGGTTAGTGTGCTGCCTTTCATCAGGAAGAGCCTCATGTGCCTCTGTGGACACTCCTGCAGAGGTCCCTTCCCCCTGCCATTTGTCAGCAGCCACTTTTGCATAACCTGAGTCAGAAGCTACAGTCACTCTACCCAGTCCGTGCACAAGAGTGCTCTGCYTGTGCAGCTCAAAGATTTGGGGGAGCCCCTGTCCCAACCCCTCATGAGCCCCTCTGGGCATGAAGACTTTATTCTCTTGTATTTTAGGCCGTAAATTGGAAATGACAGCAAAGTAATCAGGAGAGGATCATGCTGTGCCTCCTAACTCTCCTGAGCCTCCACTGATTATATAGGAGAAATCCAAGCAGACATGGAATTAAATCACTTCCCTTACGTTGGACTAGTTGAAGCTGCTCTGTAAATGACAGATTGCTAACAGCTCCCTTAATGACATCACCCAATATGTCATAAAATCTGCTGCCAACACTATGGATTTTTTCCCCCAGACAGAAGTGTTCTCTGGCTGTAGAGCAGAAGTTTCATTGGCAAAATGTGGCTCAAGAAATAACCCATAAAAGACTCTCAGTGCATAAGGTAAGTACCACCCAAAAACTCACTGAAGAATAAAATTATCCTTGGCACTGCYTTCCTGGAACAGTGCCCCATGTCAGATTTTTCAAAGTGTTTGTGATTGAAATTATCCATCCACCATCTCTGCAGGTAACACTCACAGCTCAGGAACAGTATCCAGATCTTTGCCAGGTTACTAGCCTTGGGTGAAAACTGTTATCTTCTTATTGCTTTTGTGSTTTTTGGAAGGAAACTCTTCCCAGATGGGTATTTGCATTAGGGAAGAAAGAGATACACTTGTAGTATGATAACAAGGATTATTTACCTGGAGTTTCACTATTATCCCTTTACTTCCAGGCTCACATCAGTTCTTTTTCCTGCAAGTGACAACCAGAGCATACATAGCACGAGCAGCCTTTGAGAATTTCTCAGAGACTGTTCACAGGTTCTCTATTTTTCAGACACCAGGAATCTAGCTTGCAGCAGTGCACCACAAAAYGACTACCCATCTCTTAAAATTTCGCTGTAGAATTCACTTGGACAGCCACCAAACATGACCACACAAAAAGTGCTTACTTATCCATTCCTGTAATTCTGTGCTACCTGTATTTTCTCACTAGCATGCATTGTGTGAGAATTAGCACAACTTCATAGACTGTTTTCAAAAAGGGCAAATATATTTGTAAGGGAAGTACCTYTCTAAGTGGAGCCAATGGTGAAGAAGGAGAAAGTCCTCCTTCCTTATCGAGACAAACTAAATTCTGCTTCATGGTGCAGTGCACTGAAAGTCTCCAAGATTTGGTCCTTCTGATCAAGATGAGGTTGCCTCTCTCCACTCAGTTGCAGAAAATCAGTGTTGGCTGCTGTTCCCCTATCACTCCTTAATCAGATCCTCCTCCCTATGCATGCCATCTTTCCTGCATCCCATCACCTATGCACTCAAAACAGCCACAGCTGAACCACCAGAACAYGAATAGGAAGAAGGAAAAAGTGTAATGCTAAATCTTGTGTGAATTTGAAGCTAGTGCACTCGTCGGCAAGGTCCCAGGATGTGGCTCGACTGTCTTTGGTAACTCCTCGTGGATCAAGTGTACATCTGTTCCCTGCAGCAATTCTTGCCAACAGAACACCCTGCAGAAYGCCAGTGTGCTGGGGATGCTGAGAAGCAGTGGTCTGAACAATCTGTCACTCATGTACATTCAAAAGAGAATCACTGTAGAGACACTCGCTGGCACTGTGAGTAAATGAGCCATGAGCTACATATCTGGCTTTGCTGCAGTTGTTTTCTGAAGGAAAAAGCAAGTCAAAAAGGAAGTGTAACACTTGGCTGAATGCTGAAGTGACCACATAAATGGGATTAGCTAAAGCTTGCTTATCTGTCAGTCATTCCTCTCTGTATGGAAGCAGTCTCTGAAGCCTGCCCATGATGATGACAGCCTCAGTACCTGTTTGGGCTCCTGAGCTGATGCATTTCAAGCTTTGTCATCTGGTTATGTTATGCACTCACCTTGGTCTTRTTGTCCAAGGGAAAAACATGGTTTGGCCAAACGTGTTGTGCCCCAAGTACTTCCAGTATGTRGAATAAAAGGCTAAAATAAGCCTCCATTAATTTTGTTCTCAAATTCAGATCTGCAGTGCCATGACTGCAAAGTGACAGATGTCAAAGCCAAGCCGAGTACCTCATTAATGCAGAGATAAACACACAGAATATGCTGTTTGGAATGACAACACRGTGTGTTTATGTATGTATGCCACTATTTATCATTCTGCAGATGGTTGCTCACAGTGATGTACATCCACAAATATGTTTAATTTTGCCTTTTCCTTTTTTAGGTAATTACCATTTTTCCTTGTTTACACTGACTACTTCTAAGATGGCCTAGAGATCTCCGAGTTTCTGTGAGGGCAACGGGTCACGTTGCACAAAGCAGRCCAGGATCAGCATGCAATCAGTTCTTTGCAGTAATAACAGTCYGTGCCTGTAGAGCATTTTTAAAGAAATTATCTTGCTCTCATATTATAGGCAGGAAAGCCCAGAGAGGTGAAATGACTTCCCCAAGGTCGCACAGCAGGCTCTGCTCAGTACAKAGTTACTATTGTTGCAAATTGGGGAGCTCATCAACCTTATGCTACTCACACCACTCAGATACAATTCAAACAATAATTATTATTTCTACTGCAATTTGCGCGGCAGTCAAAGCTGGAGGCCACAATCAGGATTCAGCTTAGGCTGGGCTCTGTKGAAGCACCAAATCAAATCCAGTCCCTGCTCCAGGGGGGCTTCCCATCTCAGCAGGGACATTGCTCTGTGGGAACACAGGTTGCACTGGAAAGGGAGAGAAGGAGAGACACAGGACAGGAACCTCAGTGTAAGGTCTCTCTCTCTCTCTCTTTTTTTTTTTTTAATAACTGTGAAGTTTGGAAATTTATTTTTACTGAAATTATTTAGGTTACAAGAAATATAAATGCATTATTGACAGTCTCCTGGCTAGTTACTTAGGTAGCAGTTTATCTTCATCATCTTAATTGCACAAATACTTTACTTTCACTCCTGTGGTCTTTGATTACACTGAGAGACAGCAATTGGATCCTGCTCTTCAGGGGGCTGACTCACACTGCACTCACCCAATATTAGAGTACACTCCACTTCTTAAGGGGTGATACTGTACTTAATTTTACCACTCTCCAATCAACTGTTAGGGCAATTCTTGCTGTAGACCTTTTTATGCAATATGTGCTTATACATTTTACAGCACAAGACAATTTGGTACACTAGCCATGAGATGAATTAATTTCACTCATGCTAACTTAAGACTGCTACTAAGCTCTGCAGTAGTAAAACACATATTAATGCCCAACACATATTAATGCCCACTTTACTGTCTCTCACTGCATCCTAATGTGGCTCCATGCTAGCAGAATGTTATGTTCCAAATGACCATGTAGCCATYCCTCTTTGGAAGCCTTAACTAAGTCTAATATAAGAATTAAATCTCCTCTAATACTGAATGACATAGAAACAATGAGATTATTTTCAAGAGTAAGATTGCTCAGTATCAAGTCAGGACTGCTGAAAGGTCCTTGGAAATCAACTCCTGAATTTTCTGGTAGGGATCTGCTACTTTATTATTTATTGTAATGCATGTATTTGTATAAATAATGTAAAAGAGCATACAGGAAATATTTGATTGACGCCCATAACCTCAGATGGGTGGGCATATTTTTCAGATTTCAATTAAGCCAAACATTCAAAACATCTTTCCAGTCCATCAAAGAATGTGCTTATAAATCCTTTGCTCAGCTGATGTATTCTGTTGAAACAACCAGSTTTTCACTGACAGTAACAGATTCTAGACCAGCACAATAATACCATAATGTACTCTAGGAGAACTTGAGAATTCACAATTTAAATACATTATTTTACAGAGCAAAAGAATGAGCATTCATTTACAATGACTTTCTTTGCCCCTATTTTCAATTGGCTAAATCCACATATAAATTAATGACCTATCACAATGCCTGTTGAGGATACAGCATCAAAAACCAAGGCACTGGAGAACTGACATAAAAAATACTAACGTGATTTCATTTTAGACCATTCAGATTTTTCAGAAATTGATGTTAGGTGCACATTCACTTGTTCCTCTCTGCGAGGCATCACTGAAGCTCAGCAGAACTGAGGTATTTACTTAAATGATTAGAACTTGACTTTTAGTACAATGATAAATGGAAGCAATAAATAACAACTGYTTTCTTTAGCAATTGCCAATACATATTTTGCAGCTCTTCATACACCATCCACTAATCTCCTTTAGCATCAGGTAATTCAAATTCCTTTATCATTTTCTGATACCTGTATTCATGACACTGTGGCTTTATTTTAATCCCAGACAAAAGCACATTAAGAAGGAACTATGATTGACAGAATATTGCTAATCAGAAACAATCCTCCCTAAACTCAGCTTCATAAATTCAAGACACAAGCAAGCATAACCAGAGGGCAGGATTCAGCTCTACACTGTGAAACCCAAGTGCAAGTTAAACAGGTAATTTGAGAGTAGAAGCAGGGTTTGATTCACTTTGCCAGCATGCTGCTGCCTAATCACTTGAGCTGTTCTCCTGCTTGTGAGACATCTGTGTGTGGATGACAGAGAACCTACAGAAGTCCTGTGTCCTGCTGAAATAGAAGTCAGAGGTCAGGCAGGATCCCCCTGGCATCTTAATCCCAGAAAATTGGATCTAGGCAACTGCTTGATGACTTGGCTACCACAGACTGACATCATATCCTAAGGGCCTGACTGCTCCTGGATGTCCTGCAGAAACACTGGACTGGCCCTGCCACAGCCAGGGCAGGTCTGCCAAGGTCCTTTCAGCCCCCTGCAGTCTGACAGGCTAAGCCACATGTGTGTGGTTGAGTGTTTCATTGCACATTCTCTGGCACATCCCTGCTCTTGAATCTGTGCTTACCCATCACCTGATGAGGTGCAAAGTAAAATGGAGCTCTCTGTACAAGAGTGATCTGCATTTGGTCCAGAATTRATTTGGGGAAAAGCAGCCCCAGGGAATAAAAGAAATTACATCTCTTGTGAAGAAACAAAAATGCAGTAACAATTTCACAGACCACCTCACTTTTGCCTCGGCATAATTCCTCCAGTGYACCATGCAGCTAAAATTAAATGAAATGCTGTCTTTTATGTTTAACACTAAGTTATTAAATATACCACCTTACGTTCAAACATAAACTATCTGAATTCAGTAAGRCTAAATTTAAACCCAGACCCTTGTATCTGCAGATCTGTCCCTCCAAAAATCCTGAACACCATTTGTGAGTATCCATACTGCATGCAAGAGCCTTCACAGACATACACACCATCAACAGTGTTCAACTGGAAGCTCAGAGTCTGCCATAAATATAGTTATTTGATGCACTGAACACTTTGTCCTGTTAAAAAAGCACTGCCTCCTCTCTCTCCTGCAGCAGGAGGCAGGAAAAGAGGCAGCAAGGACCGAGCAGGGAACTCAGCATCGCCCTGTTACCCATCCTGTGCGAGCAAGGACCACTCAGAGTCCCTTCTTTCAGCACCCAGCACGCTTGACACCAACCTATTCACACAAAACACAACAAGTGCAGCTGTGTATCAAAAAGATGAAGAGATTGTATGAGTTTCTTAACTATTTAGAAAGATTGTTTATGTAACAGCATGRCAACACAAAATAATGGTGCATGGGAAGCCAACAACGGAAAACTGCTCCAGGAAACATCCTAGGCAAATTTACATCTCAGGTTAGTCACAGAACTGATGATTTGTAAAATTATTTTCCTGAAACCTTGATATTTTAGAGTATTTAAAAGGTTTCTTTTTTGGATTGCTTTCACTTTTAAACACCAGCACTTAGATAACACAAACARTATTTTATTAATGGAATCTAATATCCAACTTGCATGAAAATGCTGAAGGCAAAGAGCAAATATGAAGCACACCACTGCAACTGCTGATGCTGCCAAAGTTTTACAGTTTTGCTAGGAATTTAAGGAAAGCCCTTGCCTGTTTGATCAGAATGCCAGGTAAGAATGAATCTCACTTGAAAGATGTACAGATCTTGGTTCCTGTCTTTTTTAATCCTGGAAGTCACTGAGATAGAATTGATACTGCTTAAAAAAACAGAATCAATGGGAGTAGAATAGAAAAGAGCATTCACCCAGATGAGTTTGTTTTCAGAAATGAGAAAGAGAGGAAGAATGTTACAAACACTGCATTTTGTAATGCCTTTCAGATATTCATCTGTTTCTAGTACATAGCTCAGTATTTTACCAAATCTCCTTCCTTCAGAAAGCAGCTGTAGAACCTTTCTGCTCTAATAGTTGGAAACCACCTTGTAATTTTCAGCCTGAAGTGATTTATATCCAGATAATATCCATTTCTTCTTGTACCACAGTTAGCCATGAGTTTAGAACCATTAGTTTTCACTCTACAGTCCATGCATTCCAGAGGGTTCATAAACTGCTTCTGAGATTTTTTAAAAATACCAAATAGCAAATAGCARCAGCAAAGTAGGCCAACAGGCTGTGATTTGTTCTAACAATGCTACATGACATGTAGTACCACCTTTRGGAAAAGTTTAGGAAACCAAATCAAGTCAAAGAAAAAATCAGTGGCTCAAACAGTTCTTTTTATTTTCCTCTTGTTCTTAGCTGTTGCAGGTATTTTTAGTCAGAACAGACAWCTTATCAATTTTCCTCTTTCCACATTAAACTAACCAAGCTTTCCTAGTTTTCTTTATCCAAGACATGTCACCACTCACTGGTTTTCCTTTTTGAAGCCACTCATTCAGAACTGSACATCGGCGTCCAGAATCCCACATGAAATATCCCAACGCATCCTTAGTGATGTCAGCATTGCCCTGAATCAGCTGGAAATACTTCACAAAGTACGTGCCAGGGCCATGTATGTCCTGTCCAGAGCAGCATCACTTTGCCATCCCATTGCCATCCCCTCCTGGTGATGCTGGAAGGCACCACTGGAGATCCACCTACTCCAACCTCCCTACTCCAGCAGGCAGCAGGTCACTCAGGACTGTGACCTGATGGCCTGTGAGTGTCTCCACTGTTCCCCACCCTGAGCTGCACAGCCCTTCCCAGTGCCCCTTGCTCCTCAAGGCTGACAAACAGCCAAGTGTCRCCTGGGAAGTGACTGCTGGTGAGCCACACTGACGTGGTGCTGCCACACCAACAGGRGAATCCCACCAAATACAAATGCCTGACAGCAGCCAAACACAACACACTGTGGCTGGTAAGACATCTGCATGTTTGGAATGTTTGGGACTATATTTTTCTAGAATAATGACCATGCATTGCAATTTCAACCTTTTTATTTTAATGATGGTCTAATATAACTTCTCCAGTAATAGGAAGGCTAAATACTRAGATAGAGCAACCAAGTAATAATTAACTTTCTTTAGAGGAACATAAATCTACAAGGATGAATAATTTTATTTTCATGGAAAGTCTAATACTTCCCTCATGAAATTAATCTTAGAACTTTGAATTAACTCTTTGTGAAATTTCACTGAATGTCCCTTAAGTGTATGCACTCAATGCAGAACAGTTTTATAGTGTTCAAAGATGTATTAGCTAAGGTGAAGATACCTGTGGGAAATCTGATTTTGAAACACTCAGTCTACATCAGAGAGAAGTCTCATTTATGATTTTTAGGCTCATGGGTAACATTCTTCAATTGTCTCTACGTGAAAACCTTTTTTTATGGTTTGTTCTATATTGTTGATCACTTCTTCCTCTTGCCAAAGGTTACAAACATCTGTCTTTTTCAAGGGGATTACTAAGTCTAGTTCCAAAGACAACTACATTCCATGTAAATTTTTAATCCAGAGATTATTTGTTGACAATTTAAACAAAGCAAATCAGAAATTTATACTATGGCACTAAGTCACAGTTATAAATTTRTTCAAATTAAAGGAAAAAAAATTCCATGTTACCTTAACTTTCCTGCACAGTTAATTCTTGAGCTCCTCATTTTGAGACTTGGCTRTGTCTACACAGATAAATGAAGCAATACAGGGAGCATTCCCAGGCATTGAAACTCTACTTGGCGCTATTAAATTGTTAGAATTGTTCCTCAGCATGTGTCACAGGAGTGTTTTTAGTCTGTTCCATCTAACAATCTTCCAAAACATTGCCAGGGCACAGTTTGCAAGTTAGGCCATGCCAGGAATGGTTCCCACCAGAATGAGTCTAGTGACCCAGTTTCAGAAGGCAAAAATGTAATCATGTGGATGCTGGCCAGTGTGCCAGCTGACTCTGCAGCTGAGGGGGACTCTGTACCCCGCTAATTTGTGGGGGCAGGCACAGCAGCCACCTCTCTCTGTCAGGCCCTGGCAAGCTGAGATGGGTCAGTACAGAAATGTCTTTCCAAGAGGCACAGGATCATTTATGTCAGGGCTTCATGCTTACAAGCTGCTCCATCTGGGCAAAACAACCCTCTCCAAGGCTCTTACCCCATCCAGAAACTCCACGGAGCTGGGGAGCATTCCCCTCCCACAGCCCCTGCAGAAGCCTGCTATCCCACAGGAACAGGCAAAAGCTCAGACTGGAGGGGGAGACATTGCTAAAATCTTCCCTGACCGTAGGGGACCTGTCCTGTTTTATTTACACTTCTGCTGCACACGAGGTTCACCGTGACCAATGGCCTGTAGCAGGTTGCAGGGGTACAGCCTAGCACAGCAGGACAAGAGACATTCTGGCCATGGTAATTGCATGAGATCACTCACCTTATTCAGTCAACTTCTGCAAAGTAAGACACTTGACTTTTGGCTTGTAGAAGTAARCAAAAGAACCTCCCAAGGTTTCACAAACAGCGTTTTCTGAACCTCTGAATTCAGAATATCTGTCTTTGACCTTGCAAGTACAGCATGTCTAGTTTTCTTCTCTATGAACTTTTCCTTTTGAAATATAACCAGAAAAATGAAGAAAGTGGAATGCGTGACAACTCATCAACTGTTTGTAATAATTTATTTCAAACCGTTTATTCCGTAGCTTTCTCCTTCTGATGCACTCTCAATTACTTGATTGAATAATATTCTCTGAAATAGCACATGATGTGCTTGTGTCAAAGAGGCTCTCSACAGACGCCATCAGCTACCTTTTAAAATCAATGAAATTCATAAATTTGCATCTGGCTTCTCAAGGAGAAAATAAAAGAAACTTTTCCCCCGGTAAGTATGACCTTCTTATTCTAAGGCCAGCTTGTTTCAAGTCTTCTGCATCTCTGAATGCCAATGTGAAGATGGATAATATCTTTCTTAGAATAGACAGATCTTGAAGTCTATTATATTGCCTTTTTTAAGGATTCYAGCCATAATTCTCCCTTAGTAATTGGGAGCTGCACACTGTTCCACACAGTGATGCATAATCTAGCTGTTCACTGTCGTGCGGCTGCCACTGCAATTTTAACAATGCTGATAGCAACCAATGTTATCGAATTCTGCAGATTTTCCAGGCTATAGCCTTRTTCATGTTTTTTTTTTCTTTCACCATTTTTTGAGCAAAAATATTTTTATGTTTTCCTTTGTAATGCCTCGATATTATGACCCTCCCATTCCTCACAGCTGGATCTTGTTAGTTTTCAAATATTGAGTCCACACCACCTGATCATACCACAGATTTTCTGTTCTGATATGTGTGCTGTCTTCATGTTTGCAAGATCAAAGCTAATGCTGTTTATACCACAGTGCTAAAAAGGMTCTTTTCACGAAAAGTAAAATAAACTTCATGTTTGAAAACCAGCCTTCTTTTCTTCCATGCCTTTTTACTGCTGATAATATCCCTATGACTCCCTCTTCCTGGCTTCATTTTGGCATATAGCAATTTTCTTCATTAAACTTTTAGAAGGAATCCCTGAAAGAACTGGACAGCAGCTGTATCCTATGCCAGTGATGTTCCTTCAGCTGCAAGAAAATAGAACTGCTCTGACACCAGCCTCTTTGCAAAACCCCACTCCCATTTCTCCTTCTTAACCATATCCAAGTTCTTAGCTCCCCACAATTCAATAGRTAATATTCTCCTCTTTTAAAATCTTTCCCAGTTTCTTTCTCCCTTTCTTTATTCCCTCACACATACACTTTTTTCCCAGTGAAATGGTATTCATCCTCAAACAGCCTGGATAACTTTATGCATTTCCTATTGTATTATCTTACTGTTTTTCAAACAGTGGACCACAGCCCCCAGGATGTTCATAAAAGGCAWTTGGGAGAGTTATAAGATGCTGAAATTTTTATTACACTCTAAACCAAAAGAAAATATCTGTTCTCCATTCCCTAAACACCTTTATCCTTCAAAAAACAAGTTTTCCTACCAAAGTCTCAAATTACTCATACAAATAAAAGATATTCACTTCTTACATGATACATTTTAGACAAGTTTCCTCTGGGATCAAGACAGATGTGGCTGCTTGATTTTGAGCCTCATGRCCAATTTAAACCAAATTTGACTGATGCTACAAGCCTTCAAAACACTAAATTCCTGCAAGTTTTGTGAAAAAGCTGAAAGCAGAAAAAATCCAATTTCCCACCAGTGAAAAGACAGGGGTAGTTTTTCCTTTAACAAATCTAGATGSCAACTTGAGGACATCAAACCAACAGAAAATAGCTTTCTGCCAGGTAGAGCACATGCTGTGCCTTTGTCAGCTACAGGGACAGGGAGCCTGTGAGGAGCTGGAGAGTCTGGCCACCAAAGGCATAACATCAAGGGATGCACAAGAGAACTTTTGCTACTGTGGGCACAGGGTATTTGGGGGAAGGAATTACTTAGAGACAAGACACTGGGCACAGCATTTCTCCCTCATTTCCACTGTTCACGTGATACACCTTTTACTTTCATGTTTATAGCCAAACATGAAGTATATGAAAATGTTTACTTCAGTGGAAAGAAACCAAAAAAGCTGCACAGCCCCATCATTCACTTCACCMAAAACTTCCCACTAAAACCTTCAGGTGATTTTCACAACCTCCCCAGCCAACCTTCTGACTCACACCAGGACACAAGCAGCTCCCAAAGGCAGTGCCCATCACAGCCAGTGTGACAGCAGCAGAGCACACCAGTGTGGTAGCAGCAGGCTACCAGGGGGCATTCCTGGGCAAGGATGAAGGAGGTTCAAGGGATCTCTTTTAAACCCACTGGGAAACTTTCCTCTGGAGCTGAACATACAGAAAATCAAACTGGCAGCATGATTTCTCCTCTGGGGAAAAGAAGCACATGCACCAGGCTCACTTGCATTGCATGTCCTCGTAGGCTTGAKGAGACAGTCCATTCGTGGGCAAGGAGAGCACTTGGCTCTTTCCCTGCTCCCTGCCTGCCTGCACAGCTCCAGCACCCCATTTCCCCAAAATGCAGAGGCAGTGCYCATCATACCATGATCAGAGCCTTCAAGAACTCTGATTTTTCAGAATTTTCTCCCTGATGGTCCAATATCCACTACTGTTCAGAGACCACTAAATCACTTCAGTCACCTCACCCTGCAGGTGCCATGGGAGTGTTAACAYTTTTATCAAAATCAGCATAAATTATGAAAGTCAAGCTCAAAAACCTGATCAATATTCCTGGACTTCTCTTCCTGTCCCTTTTGCCTCCCAYGTGCCTCCCCAGTTTACGTGTGGGGGGTACGTAGTGGCAACAAAAGCTGACTGCATTGCTGGTAAGGTCCTTTGCTTCTGGTGAGTTAGTAAAGACAATTAACAAATGAAAAATGCAACTTAAAAGCTTACAAATGTACATACCTCATGGCTAATGCAAATTTGTGTAACTTCAGCTTCCAAACACAACATTTGTCAAGCTAAGGAGCACTGCATGACTTGAAATCTTCCCCTGTAGGTCCTCATATGCCATCATCTGTCAATTTTTAATCTTCTTTTGAATAGCAAGAAAATCCATCCTTTTAGCTTTTCTTCTTTCATTTATTTAAATCAGTTCTGAGATCCTTTCTACTTTATACTTGAAAGGGTGTCTTGAAAGATATCTGACCTAGACAGAACAGGCAYGGGAACCACTGCAGGCAAAGGAGTCCATTTTTTGCATACACATTTAGGGACACCACTGGACTTTTTCACTGCACTGAGAGCTCACTTGCAGATGTCCACCTACACAGTCTGTAATTTCTCTTCTGTCCCTCTGCTCTGCTGAGACCCCACCTGTGGTGCTGCATCCAGCTCTGGGGTCCCCAGCACAGGAAGGACATGAACCTTTTGGAGAAAGTCCAGAGAAGGGCCATGAAGGTGATTAGAGGGATGGAGAGATGAAGGAAAAGTTCAGAGAACTGGGATTGTCCAGCCTGGAAGGCTTTGGGGTGACCTAACTGTGGACTTCCAGTGCTAAAGGGAGCCTACAAGAAAGAYGGCAAGGAACTGTTTACAAGGGAACATAGTGACAGAACAAGGGGAAATGGATTCCAAGGGAAACTAAGTAGGCTTAGATTAGATATTGGGAAGAAATATTTTACTATGASGGTGGTGAAGCAGTGTAACAGGCTGCCCAGGGAGGCTCTGGATGCCCCAACCCTGGGAGTGCTCAGGACCAGGTTGAATGGGGCTCTGAGCGAGCTGATCCAGTGGAAGCTGTCCCTGCTCATGGCAGGGGGGTTGGAACTGGATGATCTTTAAGGTCCCTTCCAGCCCACTCCATTCTATGGTTCTGTGATTCCATGATTCTGATTCTTAGAAATCTTACACTGCATTTGGTGTATTAAAATACAGCTTGTAGAAATAAGCCCATGTTATTAACACATCCAAATCAGTCTATGCAATCAGCTATCCTTACTATAATTTATTAGACAAATAACTATCACTTATTAAATAAATAATTTTTATGCCACCTGCAAAGTTCAGGAGCCATATATGTAAATTTCTCAACAAATTCTTAAGGGTACTGAGGCCATGARCAAGATCCTTGTCTGACTCCATGAGGTACCCTGTTCAAACACTGGTGCAAGGCTGGTTTTTTTTCCAGCCCTCTGGAATTTACCCCTGTATCAAGATCTGTCAAACAGCAGTAACAAAGGCTCCAAGAGCATCAAGGTCAAGCCTTTTAAGACTCTTACATAAAAGTCACCTGGTCCTGCAGACTGATTTCAAGCATAAAGGCAAACAGCACAGTKGCAATGAAGAATTTCTCCTTTTCGTTCTGAAACAATTCCCTGTTTCAAAAAAACTTTTAACTGTGGCATGTAATAACCTCTTCATTATGGCTGTTTTGGCCTCAAAGATCCAGCAGTTGAGTGATAGGAAACCAGTTTTAAAAACCTGTTTAAAACAAGTCCAGGGAAAACCAGGGGAGCCACAGAAAGACCAACACCTGTATGACATAAATCAGTAGAACTACAAARAAAACCCAAACCAGTGTACATCAGCATGTGTACAAACATGACATATTTGTGTGAGAAAGGAGGTAAAGTAGGACCAATACATCTATTCTAAGTAATTTTTCACAAAACTACTAGGGCTCTMCAAAGTAAAAGTAAAAATTAATGTGTACCATGGTTTTAATTGAAAATGTTCATGTGGATTTCCAAAAGACAATTGATGAATCTATCAYTCATAAGTCTTAAAAAACCTAGACTCCCAGAGGATAAAAATAAATGCCCTTGCAAGGACAAATAATTGGAAACAGATGGTAGGACACTACTGTCAATTTTTCAAGTGGAGAGAGGTCAATGGTGGAATCCTGCAGGGATCTGTGCTGGAACTTGGGAGCTACTCGTTTATTTATAAATGAGCTGGAAAACAGGATAAATGGTGAGGTGACAAAGTTAGCTGCTGATACCCATCCAGGGGAGCTACGATAAGGACTGACTGTGAAGGAAGATTTTACACTACTGAGTGACTAGGCAAAAAAAAGTCAAAATAAAGTCAGTGTAGATAAATATGAAGTAATTTCTTTAAGGGGAAAAGAGCTAACTACACAAAATTATGTGCCCCAAGGTGATTATTACCACTTCAGGACTGAGAACTTGGGGTTATAATAAGCAGCTGTGTGAAAACATCAGCTGACTGTTCAGTAACAGGGAAAAAAATTAGTATTACTAATTACTAGGAAAGGAAAAATGAACAAAAGAGAGAATATTATTTAGTCACTGTATGAATGGCTGGTTTGTCTGTCTTGCATATTGTGTGTAGGTCTGGTCCCACACTCTGAAAAGATAGAGTAGACTGGAAAWGGCTGTAGGCAGGGCAGCTGGGATCATCACAAGTTCCCTACAACCTAACAGCTAAGGAYTGACTAAGAAGCCAAAGGTCTCAAAATGGGTAACTGAGGGGATACAGCAAAGGTGTAATCAGAGCCAGGACAGGRAATGTGGCTCCAAGTTCCCTGTTCACAGCCTCTTCCAATGCATGAGCTCAGAGGATCAAATGAAATGCRCAGGCACAAGACTTAGAACACAAAAACCATTGAATCTTCACASAGCTTGTATCAATCTGTGGAACTCCTTGCTCTGGGGCACTGTAAATGCTAAAAGTTTACACAGGTCTCAAAAAAGAAAATCCAGCAAGAGCCCTTAAATGCCAAGATCCATTGAAGGAAATCCCTGAGTACGAGTGATGGAGAACCAAAAATACAGAGGGCAAAATGAGCTTTAGCTGCTCTGATGCTTTTTGGGCAATGCTACAGACCACTGTCAAAGATCACTGGACTGTGGTTTGCCAAAGTACAGAGCTTTGATGTTTTGTTCAATGGTCCTCTTACTGTGGGCATAAACTCAGGAATCTCTTGAAAAACCTGTATATTGGTTTCATCCTGCTTGTCCATGGGACACTTCTATGCCTTTCTTCTGCTTTCCTTACTTTTTTCTTTCTTATAACTTGAAACATCCTAGTAAAGGAAAAAAGTAATGACAAATATAGTGAAAAAAGAATCACAATGACAGAACGGAAGTGTTTGATCTACTTAGCCTATAAAGGAATAAATCTCAAGAGTTATCTTTATTTGTGAGGTTTCCTGTAAACATTAGGTATAGCATAACAAAGAACAGTAATACCTAATTCCTAATGATTTCAAGAGTTTATGATCATGTGGCTGCTCAGATTAGGTGAGTGCATACTGCTTGTACCCATGATTTTGCATTTGCAGAAGAGGAGGTTAGGGGCTGGAGAACGAGGCTGCCAGCACTGGCTCTCAAAGGATCAAGCGTACCCTGACAACATTATGCATGTGCAACAGAAAAGGCAGCCTAAGCCATGGCTAAATCATAGGACCATCTGATCTGTACACASAGGAAGTACTTTTTTTCTTAGGATTTTTCTTCTTTATCATGTCATAGACCTGTCTAGTCATAGACATGATTAGACAGCAACAAGGACTGAAAGTGTACGTGCCCAAGATACTGTTTATCTTTTTCTTACTTAATAAACACCTTTTCAAAACAAGAGCCATATCATGCTGACAATTTATAATGACTCATGCAGGACAGACTGTGATCCAAATCTTTCTTCTAAAGAAATCAGTTCCTAAGCTTCCATTTGCAATCCTAAACCAAGCATGATCCCACGTCAGAAACCTGATTCTAACAAGATTTGAATTACATCAATTTTAAGTGTTATACTACCAAACTGAATGCTAACACTATGAAAGTACATAATAGCAAGCAAAATCAAAGCTATATCCACATGGTCCTTTATTTCACTACTTCAGATTCAATTTTGTTCCTGTACTACACAGAACTATATGCATATGTAGATGACACTACTACTATATTCTTTTTTGTGAGATAAGAATTKTAGGATTACTATTATCTATTACTTATACTTTTCAAACAGTAAAATAATGACAGAAGTAGGTCATATAGCTCAGAAAAACATCATTATAACACTCCTGTCCTGCACATTTTACTCTAAGTTTTCCTTCTGTCCCACCACCTYTGTTTTCTTCAAAGGATGAAACCCAAAGCTGTATGGACTTTCTGATAGTATTTGAGGAAACTTTTTAAAGTAATACAGAAATGAACAGTGAGGTAAATACTGAATTAAGGTAAAACATTCAGCAAACAATAAAGTCAGGTTCTTTCCACACCCAACATTGTTCTAGCTCTTCCAGGGCATTAGTGTACAAATTGGGRAAGACAGCAAACAACCCCTTGGCTATGCATGCATTCCCTTATTAATTTTGGAGGGAAGCAGTCGAGAAGTTATTCTTTTGCTGACATAAAGCTCCTTTTGTTGACTTTTAATGCCAGCAGTGCATCTACCAGCTTTGGAGATGACAAAAATTCTGTGTTGCTTTGCCTGAAAACATATCTCCAGTCACACCTGCACACATGCAGGAGTCCAGTAGATCAGTCACATATGGTGATTTCTTTACATTATTATTCACATACAGAAACCCAGTAAAGGAATCAGATTCATTTTATCTATCTTTCACTAGCACCTCTGGGCATGAAGTAGTGCAAACATAGATGTTGATGTTGGAAAGTGCAAGGGATTTGGAAATTGTGCTGTCCTACTGCCTACTGGACATGAAAAAAACATGCTGAAATGCATCCAAACTGAATATTCATGGCACCTTTTAGCAGCAGAGCCATAAGAAGAGGAGACAGCTGAAAGCAGAAGTCCTTAATGGAGCAGAGGAGACATCAGTTGTGCAAAGATGTCAGTTTTCTCTGCCCAGAGCCAAGCAACATGACTGTGTACAATTAACCAGAACGCATGTTACTGAATGGACCAGCACCAAAGGGGGCTCCCAGTACAGAGATAATGAACCCAAAACTAAACTCACTGGAATTGGGAAAAAACCTACCAGCTTCAAGTGACTGCAGATCACTCCYCAAGTGATACAGAAAGAAATTACAAGGAAACTTCAGTTAAGGAAACAGCATAAAAATGTATAATAGCACACAGAAAAACATCATTGGAGAGAGAAATGGTTAGAGCTGTTTCATACAAATCAGCGAATTCCACCAGGTCTCATGGACTAGATGGCAAACTGAATAATGCTGAAGACATTCAATAGAAAACTGAAAAGAATCTTTGCTCAGAAACTGAAATGAATGTAGGTCAATTAAGGGGATTGAAAAARTGATTGTGAGCCCATTTTGGTGGCATTTTGCTCTGTTTCCCTAATAGCTTATTCCTGTTTATTCCAAAACTTCTCAATTTCAACTTTTACCAGGAGGACCTGTAACAGGTATGCTTTGATTTTAGCCTCTTTTTTCCCCCAAATGATTGAAGTATTAATATTTTCTGTCTCRCTAAAACTGCTTCTATTACTATCTCAATTCTACGGTCCCTCCCAGCTGCACACAAATAACCAGTTCTCCACTAACTCAGAGGGAAAGCTGTGCTGGAAATGCAGAAAGGGATGTCCTGGTGTTTTCCCTCTTTCCTAACACACACTTTCCCCAGGGAGACGCTGGATGTGATGGGGAAAGTCAAATGAAGTCAGGAGATCTTCTRAAACAAAATCAGCAACTGAAATTAATTCTTTTTCTCTACACTCCTAACATACAGAGGAAAATAAACCTTGTGGACAAGTGAAACAGACCCCAACCAAAACTCATGCATGCCACATCCAACGCCCTCAGCTGCCCTTCCAGTTCACCAGCAGAAGACCTCGCCAGCCCTCCCACGGAGCCGGAGTGGGCTCTGCCTTGGCCGGTGGAGCGGTGGGACCGGGACTAAGCTTCAACAGGCGGGCAGCTGCCTTCCCCCACCGTCACCGGCTCGAATTGTCCCCACTGCCATTTTCTCCTGACCTTTACAGCAGACCACGCGCTGGAGGACACCCACCCGCTCCGCCCGCGGTCCCYGGAGCTGCTGGAGCTGCCCACGGGCCGGGTCCCGCACCGAGCCCGGGCAGCATCCCCGGGCAGCCCTCGGMGCGCTGCGAGGAGCCGCGGGCTCAGCCTGGCTTGGCCCACGCCCAGTCAGCCGGGCGGCGGGGCGGCCCGGGGCAGGCACGGGCACCGCTCTGCGACGCYGCCGATGTGTCGCGGCACCCCGAGCATCCTCCCCCGGCCTGCCCCGGCGGGGCACCCCCGACCCCGACACCCGCCCCCGCCGCTCCCCGCCCCGGCGCCGCAAGTTTGGGCAGAGCCGGCCGTGCCCCCCGGGCCGGGCCGGGCCGGGCCGGGCCGGGCTGGGCTGTGCCGGACAGGGCGGCGCGGAGCCCCCCAGCACCGGGGCCGCTGCCTGCACTCACCCGAGGTCAGCTGCATCCAGGCACAGATCTTGTAGACGGTGGCTGTGTTGCAGAAGAAGAAGAGGATGAAGCAGACGATGCAGGCGATGATGAGCATCATCGAGAGCCCGATGAAGAAGGAYGCAGCTTTGAAGGCTCCCGAGGGCAGGCTGGAGAAGTCCGTGAAGCTGCCCCGGCAGGTGAGTTCCCGGCTGAAGCCGTTGCCGATGCAGTAGTGGAAGAGCCCGAAGTAGCCCGCCTGCGGGGTGTCCACGCCGTCCCCGATCCAGTACGGCTGGATGAAGCACACCACGTTGACGATGGCAAAGCAGATGGTGAAGATGGCCCAGAGCACGCCGATGGCCCGCGAGTTCCGCACGTAGTTGGTGTGGTAGATCTTGGCTGCCTCCTGAGCTGGGAGCATCCCCGCTGCTACCGCTCCTGACGAGCCTGCTCCTGTAGCCGCCGTCCCTGCAGCCGCTCCGGGCATCCTCTCCGAGAAGGTGCCCCCCTCCCCTTCCTCCTCCTCCTCCTCCTCCGCCTTCTCCTCCTCCTCCTCTCTCGCTCCTCTCGACGCGACGCGCTCCGCCGCCGCCGCTGCGTGCGAGAGCCGGCGAGCCCCTGTGCCGGGCTTCAGCGGCTCCGCGCCAGCACCAGCAGCGGCGGCAGCACCGACACCGCCCGCCGCCGCCTATC
>JACDOX010000028.1:2636641-2649006 GCA_014549065.1 Cardinalis cardinalis
GCGGCGGCAGGCGGGGGCGAGGGGGCCGCCCGCACCCCTTCCCCGGGCCAGCCCTGTGTGCGGCTCCCCTCTCCCGGCCGGGGCAGAGACTGCCGAGGGGACCCGCTCCCCTCTCCTGGGAGACACGTTCAGGCAGCGGGTTTTAAAGTTTAGAACGTGTGTGCGGTGTTCCCGTCCCCGCACAAAACATCACCATCGCCTCCCCAGCCGGGGGCGGCACCTGCCGGGTCCCCTGCGGCGGGGGAGCGGCGGCGCTGCCGTGGCGCGGGGGAGCCCGAGGCGCCTGTCTGTCTCCCGGCTGCAGGAAACCTACGCCAGGCAAAGCCTGGAGCTCGGGGGAGTCAGGAATCACCGGCGGCCGCTGCTCGCCTCGGGAGCGGGATGGCGGCCGCGGAGGAGAGCGCGGTGTGCGCGCAGCGCAGCCCTGGGGCGCGGTGCCGGCTCTCGGCGCGGGGCTGGGGCTGCGGAGCCGCTCCGCTCCAGCCGAGCGCTTTCCGCCTGGCACTCGGTGCTCTGAGCGCGCTGGCATGCAGCAGTGATTAGCATACATTAACGAGTAATTAACATCTGGTAATAATCATTCCTGTGCCAGTGACACTTGGATTTGCAGTCCCCGACCTGTGCGCTGAGCCCGAGCTCGCAGCAGGAGCGACGGGAGGCTCGGCGGGCGAGCGCTCCGGCTGCCGAGCGGGGCCGGCAGRGGCCGCGCTCACTTAAACACTGGAGCTCGCTGGAGGGAGAGACTCCTGTGGAAATGATTCCTGGCGTTCCTTAAATTTTCAACTGTTTCAAGCAAAGTTTTATTTCCGCCCCACGACTGCCACTAAGCAGRCGCAGCCCACGGAGCGCAACGCCAGCCCTTCCCAAGGCTCCCGCTGAGGAGTTTAGGAAAGGGCAGCAGCTGCTGCCGGTTCCAGACCGCCACGCTCCTATCGGGGACAGTCAGAGCTTGAGAAGCTGCGGCCGAGGAGTGGGAGCACAAAGGCAGCCGTGGCCGTGCAGCCAGGCCCTTGGCACACATGGCTTGGGTGTGCTTAGACACGGGCAGCACAGGCAGCGTGGACCCCAAATACTCCCCTCGCTTTCTTAGGTAGGCGGGTCCAAATGTGAAAAGCGTGGCTAAAATCCCAGGGGATTTGGTTCACACCGAGTGCGCTTTGTCCAGGGCTGCCGGAGGTGCCCGGGTGCGCTCCGCTGSCTCGTCCTGCTCCTGCTGCAGCTGCTGTGCGTGACCGGACTGCTCACACGCTGCCTTCAGAGAGGGGCTGAACTCGTTCCAGCCTCGAGCGCCAGGAGGAGTGATGGTTCTTCGGTGCTCGCTCCTGTTTCCTTCGGGCTGAGGCTTGCCGAGCCCCAGGATTCGGGGCTGGATGCCTCTCTTCACTGTCCTCTAGGCGGCCGTGGAGTATGGAGGTGCAGAAAATACCAGGTATGGAAGGCAAGAGGAAGCCTGAAGTGGCCCAAGACAATTTAGGAATGGAGGTCAGAGGGAGGTTGGGAAAGATATTCAGTGACATCAAAAAGGAAAAAAAAAGTAGGTGGGGAAGGGGTCTGTGCCAAGTGGGAAGTTGGGAAGTTTAGTGGGCCTGTAAATACACACACATACAATAAAGATGACCCTAAGAATTGGTACGGCAGGAAGAAGAGCTGTGGACCTGGGAAGGAGTCARGAGAGGAGAAATGAGTTGCTGGTAGAAGAAATGGGCCAACAGAGCTGATGAGGACAAAATAGTCCACAAAATGAGTTTGGAGAAAAAGCTGGGAACAAGAGTCAGACTAGGGTAGGGTTTACCAATTASCMTGTGAGCRTGCAGTGCAGAACAAAGGGATGTAAATCAAGTGCCACAGACAGCTCTTTTTTTGGCACATCCTCTTCAGTACTGGATTTTGCAACCATAATATTGCTCTTAATAATAATATTGCTCTTGTCAGTCTGGACAAGAGAAGGAAGGGCCAGAAGCAGGGAAGAATCTAGGGTTCTGCTGAAAAGCTGAGTTAAAGACTGGGGGAAAAAACACCTTTGCCTGGCAGTGATTGGTTTGGTTGTCCTAGGATGTCCTCTCTGGTCTCCAGCATCAAAAGGGCACACAGTTCACATGGACTTTAGGTGATACCCACGAGTCCTTCAGTTTACTGCCCTGGAAATGGGAAAGTAGTACTAGATATCTGGTTTTGGGGGCACCTGAATATCTCTGGCTGTGTCCYTCTCTGTAGCTTTAAATCCTCTAGTCTCACTTCTTGGTATCAGAATTTCTTCAGAATACCTGAAGACAGGCTTGGRGGGTACTTTTATGGTTCTTAACACAATTGTACTTGTGCTTCACGGCATTAGAAAATAGAATGTCTCTGTGAGATAGAAGGTTGCCAGATTCTGAATGARTGGTTGAAAGGCAGCTGGGACCTTATTTCTCAGAGCAGACCTTGCATGGATTTTGGTTGCAGCAGTTCTGAAAATGAGGCCTCAGAAGGAGCCATACTGTGGAGCTGCTCATCTATGAAAGGTTTAAGCATTGTGCCAGCCATCACAGAAGAATTCTGTGACAGAAGCAGGGATAGTCCTCAGCTCTTCTGGACAGCTTTTATCATTTTAATCCTCAGAAGATTATCCTTTTTCTCCAACAATATTGTACCTCCACAATTTTTCTCCCTGAAAATTAACTGGGTCCCAGCCCTGTGGCTGCCACTTAGTCTCATCTAAAAGAGTCTGGCTTTTGAGGCAGGATTTTCACCAAAAGCTTCTTCAACAGGTGAAATAGGATTCTCATCATCCTGATCTTTCTGGACAGCAGCTGCTGTCTCCCACACCCAATAAGGCAGGATCCTGTTTACCAATTAGCCTGTGAGCGTGCAGTGCAGAACAAAGGGATGTAAATCAAGTGCCACAGACAGCTCTTTTTTTGGCACATCCTCCTCAGTGCTGGATTTTCCAACCATAATATTGCTCTTAAAATATTTTCATGTGCATGTGTGTTTAAARAAAGGCAAGTTTAAAGAAAATTTAYACAACTTCTAAAGTATAATTGTGCCCCAAATTTGCCTGGAGAACACTACTGATCATTTTATCTGGATGTGCTCATTTTTTGTTTGCATAGATCATTACACAAAACACAAAATAAAAGGTTATAATAAAAGTTATTTGGTTAATGTTGCTGATCACAGCATTTCTCTTTGGAACATGTCAGTTACTTGCAGTGGTGAACTGTGGTGGAGAGCTACTTAAATATTTTGTTTGGAGCACTATGGGGAGAGGCTGTCTGCTGTGCCAGGAAACCCTTGGACATGGTGGGCAAGAAGAACAAATGCATTCAGTCGCTGGGCCGTGGGTAATGTCTGGGAAGAAATGCACATCTGGGAATTCATTGACATTCATATGGTGGGAAACAAAGAAAAAAAMCAGAAGGGGGAAGGGGTGAATGCATGGTTGGGGAAGAGTTATCAAGAGAGGAATTACACAAAAAAAAGCCTGTGAGGGGGGAATGGGGTAGTAGGAAGTTACATGCCAATGAATGAATAGCAATAAAGTGTCAGCCAATAATTGATAAATCTGGATGACAGTTGAGGGAACTGGGAAAAACTGCTGAGCACATGAGGCTGGGCTCACACAGACGTAGGCAAACCTCCATGACAGGGATGGCCCTGCTCAGACACACGACTGTCCCCCATCCAACCCTCTAAAAATGCAGCTCTGCCTCAGAAGTCTTTTCCCCTGGTTCATAGAGAAGTCTAGGCTGACAGAAGTTTTTTCACATCTGTAGCTGCACACAAGAGTTCCTGGACTGCTCTACCCCTCAGGGGCTTTCCTCCCATTTCTCTGTGGCATCACTCACTGGCTACCATGTTCACCCAGAGCCTACCAACAACTTAGAATTTCACTCTCACCCCACTTAAATAGCTACATACAGCTGTTACAATCTTTTGCTGTTACAATCTTTTAACAAAACAGATGCAGATATGTACAAATACCAGACTCATTTAATTTGGCCTGGCCTAGATCCTGGGTCTGGAAGAGAAGGAAGGCAAGTCAAGATGGACTTGGGGCTTCTCCAGCTTGTGTCCAAGGACATGCGGATATCCAGAGCAGAAGCTGAAAAATCATAAGGTCTCCTCTCTGCTCCCTGCTCTCCAGCATTCAGTGTGAGCCAAAGCTGAGGCAACACTAAAGACCAAGCAGGACTTTTTGTGCTGTTTCACTGATGATTGAGATAACCTATGCATGTTTTGAGCTTGATTACAGCTTAACTGCTGGTAGGCAGCCTCTTAAGGCATGCATCAGTCCAGATTGATTTTCCCTGGTCCCATGCTGTCTGGAGCTGGCTGCAAACAGGTGCTGATGTGTTTGCTCAGGACAGCAGGATGGTGACCTTTAAGCAGCCCCACAGTGCAGCCTGGTGTGTGTAGTCCTGTTGCTGTGGCAACCCACAGCCTCGCCAGTGGTCTATCACAAAGCATTAACTTTAACATTATGTCTTATTTTATTATAGTTTCTGCACATCTTGGCTTTCTTTCCCCTGGGACCCAGCTGCACTGGTGAAATGTTCTTTCTTGGGGAGTAGGAAATGGCATTTCTTTCTATTTCTGTAGTGTTAACAACCGTGGGAGAGGCACAGCAAAGGGCTGGCTAGAATCACTGTTATTGATGTTACTGAAGCTCTTCTTGCCATCACTGTTTCAGTCAGAAATGGTCCAATTTAGGCATACAGTAAAAATTAGAGAGTAGCTTAGATTGACACCATTTCTCCTTAATTTAGTCCTACTGGTGGTGGTGATAATGGAGGGGGAGTCCTGTAGGGCACCCATAAGGGCAGAACTGGGAAGCRCAGTGTGGCCATTCTGGAGCCACATTGCCAGAAGGCTGCAGGACTTGATATCCCAAAGCACTGGGGAATGGTGCACCAYCATCAGAAAAAAGCCACAAAGTCCACCCTGAATCAAGGTGCTTGCTGCAAATGGCAGAAACCCACTTCAGTAGACAGAGAGGGGGAGAATAGTGATCAGGCAAGGGGCAGAGGCTTTCCTGAGGGGTAGGAATGTGAGGGAGGTGAGAAGAACCTGGGCTGTGTGTGGAAGCAGAGACTGAAAGAAGGAAAGATTCCACCAGCCTTGAAAAGAAAGAAAATCTCTCTAAAGGGATGAAGTAGCCGGGTTCTAGTGACAGCAGAGGATTGGACTTCATGACCCAGGTTAGGCTCACCTGCACAAAAGCAGGATGAGCAGTGGCTGCTGAAGGGGGCAGCAGGTGGGAGTACAGATGAAGCAAGTACAGGGAAAGTGGGAACATTAAGATCCATGGTGAGAAGGAGGGATCYTGAGGCACCATGACACATGACTCAGCTAAGACCTGCTCTGCTTCCTTCCCTCAGCCTCTCCGACTTGAAGGAGTTGCAGAATGACTCTGAAACACACTGTCTACAATAGAAAACTCCAGGGACCAGTTGGAAGCTAAGCTTTGCARTCCCCACTCTCCAAGGAATGATTCCTCTTGAGGCCCAGTAAGCTCTGCCACAATGCCAGGGGCATCCTGCGCAGCCCAGTGCTGCGCCTGGGGCTCCTCTGAGCGAATGGTCTCAGTGCCAGCAGCAGCCACACCGCGCTCCGCCTCGCTAGCGCAGCCTGCTTGTCAGGGCTGCCAATTAACCCGGACTGAGCTCTCACAGCCTTGCTGTGTTGTGCTGTTCGGAGGCACAAGCAGAGACTCCCCCTGAAGTGAGGGAATCTTGCTGCTCTTGCTRCGGCAGCTGTTTGCCAGAGGGTCGGGAGATGCAACACAAAAGGTGCTGTGAAATACCCTGCTGCAGGCTATATGCTGTACATCTTCAAAGGTAGCTCTGCAGCTACTGAGGCTGCTGTCTAGACATGTTTTTCATGTAATAAAAGTTTAGTTAATGTATGTCTCCTAGACTGAAATTCACGTGGAGAAAGACTTTTATTTCTCTGGGCCAGCCTCGTCTAAGGTAAGTACATAAACTCTTCTGCCAACAAGATGCATTTTAGGTTTCCTTTCCAGAGCCCCAGGCATCACGTAGGTAGCTAAAACTTCCCTACCATAAACATTCAGCCATCTGTATGAGGATTATATGATGCTAAATATAATTTTGATGTTGCTCTCAAAAATTTTACCTGCCAGTGGTGAAGTCCCCTTCTTTGCCTTTAACAAGGTAAAATTACTGCAGTCAGGATGTGACTTATAATGTCTGCAGATAATTTTTTTCCACAGTGGAAAATGACTAAAMTATTTTACATCACACCAGATAGAAAATTATGTTTAAAATACATCAAAATTCTAATTAATTAAATACATGTTACATTTATTTCTGAATATTTCTTCCCCAGAGGCTAAGCAACAGAGCAGTGAGGATGCATCAAGAGGACCTTCTGATCTCTGCTAAGTCAGGAGCTGGCCAGTTACTCTACCCTAGTGACAAGCCAATTAGGATGCTGCACAGTGWTTCTGCTTGCTTCTAATTTTAGAACTATACAACGGAGAGGCAAAAGTAGGTGATATTAACTCCTCTGGCATTGATCTGCCAGAACCATAGTCCTCCTGCAATCTAATATATTTTCATGTAAAACAGGAAAATTACCACTCTTCCAGTGTACGTAGTAGGAACTCTGCAGACCCTTCTAACACACAGGGCCTGATCAATACTTGGATAGAGGAATCTGCAGGGGAAGCTCAGCAGCTGCAGTGTGTGATTTTGATGCTGCACAAGATGATATCCAGCATAAAGTGAGCATTCACTCTGGCATTACACAACACAGTGCAACTGAGTCTGCTGTTTCCAGGAGGATTGATGGTAAAATGTTTAAATGTACCTAAGTGACCTGCCAGTAAATCAGCATCTTGACCTGGAGCAGACTGGGGAATGTGATTAAATGGAGAAAGTGTGGAATGCCTCTCTTTGAGAGAATCTCTGTGGYATAATGCAGTGCCATTCAGAGGTATCACAGCTACCCCAGCAGTGTGGTCACATTAGCAAGATGTTAATGTGATTAATTAGCCCTGATGACAAGCAGGTTATACTAACCTGGGCACAGCTTAAGTACTTAACTGCTTAAGTCTCCAGAGTGCTTGCAGCTCACTTAGGTTAATATAATCTAGTGACTTAATAAGCATATAACCTATTTCACTGTTCAGGCCATTAATAACAGTATTGAGCAACACCGAACCTAAGGAAGACTTGTGTGGAACTGCTAAAGGTACACAAATTCAATATATCAGTGAGCTGCAAGTAGCTGCTCTTTTAAAGTGTTCCTTGCCACCTACCTACACATTCACCTGCCAGGAGCTCCACCTAAAAACTTTTCTCATCTGGCTATGAAAATATTACTTGAGAGGGCATCAAAAGCCTTAAAGGAGGCAAGATAGAGGATACCTTTATCTTTGCCTTTATCTACATGTTACTCTGCAATAGAACAGAAMAAATTAAATATTACAAGATCATTCCTTGATAAATCTGTATGAGGTGTTCCTCAGCCCTATTTTGTTTTCCATGTATCCATAAAAAACATTGCTTGTTTCCATATTACTCTAGGAATTAAAGCTTAGCTATCTGCTATTTCTTTAGTTGTATGCTCCATGTTCATACTCTTCCACCATCCCTTTATAAATGCAGACACTATATTTTTCTTTTATAATCTTCCTAATATTCTAAAACCTGTTGTCCCTCTTCTGTACTGTAATTTTGTCTCAGCCTCTTATCTGTAAGATTTACAATTCTCTCAGTAATTTCTGCAGGCTCCCTTGATAAGCAAACTCATCTACATGGTCTTCAACCTATTCTTATTCCACAACTGGAATTTCAGCTCTTTATAGTAAAAAAAAAAAAAAGGCACTTATCATATGATCAAATGTAACACCTAGGAGGAAGCAAAAAAAGAAAAAATCCCACCAAATTTAAGTCCTTGTGTCACCTATGATAAATTTTCCTTTTCCACTGAGAAATAGAACAACACTTTATGTATACTTTTGGTCATTCTCCTGATGCAAATGGACTTCTGGAATGCCTCCTTTTTATTTAGCCCCAAGCAGTCATTTGAATAAATATTTACTTCACATGTACTGCTGAAATATAGTTGGCCCAAAAATATCTCTGAACTAGTTTTTCATCTTAATGGTGGTAGCAAGGTAAAGAGCTGTTAAGTCAAGCCAACACTTTAATAGCTCTGGAAAAAAGGATCAAGACTTTTACAATGGGAAAAAGACAACATTCTTACACTGCAAAAAAAAAAGTGTACAATGTGTACAATGATGGGAAAAATAGATGGAGATGGCCACCAACATGGAGAGGGTAATGAAACAAAATAGCAGTAAACAGTGGGAGWTTACACTGCATATGTTTTATCCAACATAGTTCTTGCCAATTAAGTGGCAATAAGAGGGAAGTGGGATAGCATTCTGATATTATTGGAAAATGTGATACTGCATTTTATAGTATCTTTTCTAAAATTTTTGAAGTGGCTTGGATAGGTTCTTTACAATGTGTACTGAAAACCTTTTGAAAGACAATGAAAATAATCCAAAACATGTTGGAGCAATATTTAGTCATATATTGTATCCAATGGATCCACCCAGTGGATCCTTGATAGATACAATTTTAATTAATAGTTTCATTATCCAAAGGAGGCAATAAACATTATGTTAATGAAATATACAGTAGAGGCTAACTCATTATAGTCACAACTAACAGCAGAAAAATTGAAAGGGAACTTATGTAAATGAAAATGTCAGAAGTCATCATCTGGGGGAAACCACAAGTTAATACAACTGGTAAAAGTAAGAGTCTCCATAGAGGAGAAAACTGTGGAAAGCAATATGTTGGAAGAGAGAGACTTACTTATACTGAATAGAGTTGTGAGAATAATTGATTTTCCTGTTTGGTGGTCAAACTGAAAATAAATTAGGAAAAACTAATATCCAGTCACATACATTACTCACTTTTCACATATTTTTACTATTTATTAACACTAAACATTGATCAATTTTAGAATGAAACAGTATTAGATAACAAAGCCAAGACCATTTCATTTTGAAAATATTGCAACAGAGCACTTCTGGCTTGTTTTTGTTCCCCTGGTACTATTACTCAAAATGAATATCTCAACATGTGAATTGATTTTTGATTCATAGTGTGTCTTTTTGAGAAATGACTACAACAGACCTATTTGCAAAACACAGGTTATAACAAGAACACTGTGTCTCCACACCAAAAACTTGTGCTTGGTCTTTAGGATCTGTGTTTAGGAAAACAACTCACAGTTTGGGAACTTTCCTGGTCAAACTACAAATCCCATTTGGTTTTGTTAAAATCCTGTAGACGCCCCCACGGGCTGGAGCCTTCCTGTGACTGCTTTGCCTTGGTCCTTTCCAGGCRGGATGGAGACAATGGGACAAAGAGCCATCAGCATCCTGCAGCCCTTCCCTGCTGCACCAGGGAGATTTTTAGCACAGGGCCATGCAGGGTGTCTCTCTGCAGAAGCCCACAGTGGGCAGAAGGCAGAAGAGGTGCTTGAGGTGTTTGCTTTGAGCCTGTAGCACTCCTGTCCCTCCCTCAGCCTGGAGATGCTGGGGCCAAGGAGATGGGAAGGGCTGGTGTGCCTGGGGAGACCTGGCAGAGGGAAGCTTCTTCAGGCTTTGGCTCTGCCAAATGTCATAAATTAAAATAAATCTGAGTAAAAAATAGTGTGGTTGTTTCCTTGGAGGTGCTTCTTTCTCTGCCTGTCCTGGGGGAGGGAGGAACTGAGGACAGTAACTTGTCAGAAGTTAATGTGTGCCTTGAGACCAGGATGCTGCACTGGAATATTAGGGCTCTTTTGCAGATTTACTTGTCCAGAAAAGTGCCTAGTGACAGACTGTGACAAGACCCCACAGAAAATTTAGGATTTAATAGAACTGTAATTATCTGTCTGGATTCAGCTTCCAAGCATTAGATTTTGTTGTGCCTTTCTCCAATAGATGAGAGAACTGAAATGCATCAGATGGTGTCTTCTTCCCACATAAAGACCTTGATCAAGTTGCTTCTTACTCTTTGAAAAAGCCAAGCTGCCAGAGATGACAAAGATGCAGATCACTGTAATATGCACTTCCCAGATGTTTGATTACTTGCCTGTCTCACTTCTGAACCTCTGCCAATTTATAAATAACATTTTGACTTTTGAGGTGGAAGAAGCACCTAGGCTGGCTCTCAGCATCACCAGCCAGGAAGTAAAGAGAGACAACATGGAGCGCCTGGCCCGGGACCCTCAGCTGCTTGGTGACAYGGTGGCTGCTCCCAGACCTGCTCAGGCCAGGGACTCCATTCCAGGGAGGCTAAAATGTCCTTGCTTTCCTAGCCCAGCCCTGCAACAATCTGACCATCAGTGCTTTTGTTCAGCTGGCTGACATGTCATGTCATGACCTACAAATATTTTCACACTGTTTATCCTCATGCAATGCCCCAGTGTTCACAGGCAGAACTGCAATCTCTGCTTAGAAATATGATAACCATTGTCTGGCTCTRTTAAAACAAGTTGTGAAAACCCTATCTCATTCAAAGGCAGCAAGAGTCTTGGCTGTGGTAGGGTTTGTTTGTTGGTTGGTTTGTTTTGTTGTTTTTTCTCCCCTGTGATATGTGTTCAGTTTACACAGTGCTCCAGAAGTTCTTACCATGATTTGCAATTCTGATAGTGTGTGAATTTTTCCAAACTTTATTAAAACACAACAGCAGCAACAACAACAACAACAAAAAAACCCAATACTGGGCCAGGCACTCATAACAACAGAACTTTACAGAGATATTTTGTTTTCTTAAGCATTCTTCCTAACAAATGCTCAAGAAAGCATATCATAATTTAGTACTTGCAATATTGATATTGGACAGTGTTAATTTTTGAATCAAAATGTCACACAGTTGGAGGTTAAATGCTTTATGGAGCTCTCACTCTAACACACTAATTGGAAAAAGTCCCATTTCCCATTCTCTTGCTAGGAATGACTGTACCATTGACTGACCCATGATTTGCTGGCTATCCATTTAGCATGATTAAAAAATGCCACAGCAGTTTTGAACAGAATTTCCACTTTTCCAGGGTCTATAAAATTTGTAGAATTTACTGCTCTAAGTATGGGCTCAGTAATCTGAAGAATTAGACAAAGCTTGGGAAAGCTTTGAACAAGTAAAATTAAATCCCAACTACTCTATAAAACAGACAGACTTGAAATTACAGTCCTCACTACAAAACACTTCCAATTATTTATAGACAAACTCTTTGTACCAGAACTTGCTTAGATTTTTTCTCCTTCAGTCTGCTCCCAGGTGTGCTGGGTGCGTGACAAAGTAGAAGGAGCTGTGAACTCCCAGAGTAGGATTTTCTCTGACCTTCCTACATTCTGTTGAGGCTTTGTGTTGCACAGTTGTGGATGCAGAGTGCAATCCACCACCTCCAAGGTCAGAATTGGTGATGGGATTGATTTTTATGCTGAGGGAGAACAAARATGAAAATTTTGAAATCACAGAATAATTCAGTTCATAAATGCTGATATGACCTTTTGGAATTGCACAAATGAAAATAAGAAAAATTGTARACATGTAATATAAACATCTATGTATATCAACAACAAAGAAAATGGTAAGAAATTAAACATAAGGAAGACTGCATCTCAGTCTTGAATATTTATGATTTTTTCTTTCAAAGRTAATTGAAATTGATGACATCTTTAAACRCRTTTCAGCATAATTGCCTTTCTGGARAAAACAGCTTCTAACTTTTTRTTAGTTTCCTGTGAATTCTGCAAAACTGTAAATATACTATGCTGTTAAAAGGAAGMGACATGGCAGTGCCTGGGTTTCCAATGTTTTCTGCAGCAGTTTGAATGCAACCATTTGCCCACTTTTCCTGTAGGAGCTTAAAAAAGGTTGTTTACTAGCCTGTCAGTTACAAGTCCTTTGCAAACCACATCAGCTACATAAAATATTGAMTAAGGTGTGCCTTCCTTTCTCATGAGACACCTATGAATAAATTATTTTGCTTAAATTGGATGAAGATGTTTATCTCATGCATCCTGGTACCTCTGAGCTGGTTCAAAGGGCAGCAGTGCTGAGTGATGCTGAGCTCTCAGCCCTGTCCTTACCTTGGGGGCTGATGAGCTGCCTGTCAGCAGCAGCTTTGTCCTTCAGAGCTGCCAGCCAGGGATGGCCACTGCTGCAGGCAGAGTCTCAGATCTGCTGCAGAGAGGAGCCCCTTCCTAAGCTGCTACAGATGTTTTGTTGCCCTAGGTAACACCTTGTCCCTTCTCTGTGGCAAACCTGACCCAGCTGCCTCAGCCGACAGCTTCACTCACTGCAGCTTCTGGTCCCTCTTCTGTATTCAGTGCTGAGCACTGCAGGGGA
>JACDOX010000028.1:2649283-2774441 GCA_014549065.1 Cardinalis cardinalis
AGGGTGTGATAAGTTTTTTGTTGTTTTGCTGTCATTGTTTTGGGGTGTGCTTTTGTTGKGGGGATTTTTCTGGTTGGTTAATTGAGTGTTTTACGTTGTTATCCTTTTCGGTACATTTGCTTTTCATTATTCTCAGATTTTTTTTGTTCTTTTCCAGGGCTGCACTTTCTGTATAATTTTCCTTCTAGCAAACTTCCTCCCAGCCATATGGATGCTCAGGAAAGTCATTTCCAGAAGAGTAGCTGTCCTCATCTTGGGACACAGTAGTGCTCAAACAAGCACCTTGGTGACTTTACACCCTGAAGGAAGAGCCAAAATGAGGGATGTGGGACTCCAGGCAGCTCTCCAAAATGCAGTTTATTCCATCCAAGAGGTTACAGCAGTCCAGGGTCRTGGGTGACAGAGCCTGTGCCTACAGCTGTCAGCTCCAGCTGCAGGCAGGCCTGGAGACCCTGAGTTTGGGTTACAAATGCATTCTATACTTTTCTTTGCTGAGCATCTCACTACAGTAGAACCAATCTATACCTTAACTTGTACCTATAGCCTATCATAACTACTATAATTACCATATCCATGTTACTATCCTCCAATCACTAAAAGTTAGTACATTACAGTTAAAGCTAAAAGTTGTTTTTCAGTTTTCTTGCAGTGAAAAATTCTGAGACCTTTCTTCCACCTGCAATGTCTCCTGACTTGTTTGCCTGTGCTACCTTTCTGCTTGGTAAAAACATCTTCTTGTTTGAGGTGGGTTCATCCTCTGCTCTAAGTCATAAAAACCTCTTCTAACTAACAGACCCTTTGCCTCCTTGGTTATCCAGTAAGACTGGCTCAGCAATTCTTTTCTTCTATATTAAAACCTGCTTTCATTTCTATTTCTTCTTCASATTCTACATTCAAAAATCTTTCTGCTAAGCACACATATCTGTGAGACTTTCTTGTCAAACTTTCATCCTTCCCAACACCCTGAGCTGTAGTGGCACGTCCTGTGCTGCGTCTGTGGCACAAAGTAAGTGACAGTGGCATTATCCTGGGAAAGAGCAGCAGGCAAGCTGCGGGAGGACAGGGAGGCTGCAGGCTTCTCATAACAAGCAGAGCCTGAGCTATCCCTTAGGTCTGCAGGAGAAGGAGTAGGCTGTGCCTCAGAACCTGCCACCGCTCAATAGTTACACATCACGTTTTCYTTGCCACCTGGAGAACAGACTGATTCCCTCCTCGCTGCCACGTATTTCTCCTGTGGCTCTCAAATTGCTGCCTGCTGGGGAATCCATACTTGTTGCTTCCTGTGCAGGGTGGATGAAGATGGTTTTCTCAGTAGTGCTGCAGCAGAACAGCCAGCACGTTCCAGCAGAGCTGTGCACTGAGCTGCAGACTTCTCCAGCTTGCAGACCCACAAACATTTCCCAGGGAAGGCACAGAGCTCATGTAGAGCTCTCTGGCACTTTTCTCTGTCACTTTTTGCAGACCCCTCAGAAACAGCCCATAGCCTGGCAGTTATCAGCAGACCCTTGTCCATCCTCATCAGGCCATGACTCATCCAGCAGCTCCCTTCAGGAGAAAGCAGGAATCCTGGGCCTCCGTGTGAGCCAGGGGGCACCCTGCCCATGCCCCTCAGGCACAGCTGCTCCCAGATGTGGAACATCTGCCTTGCCCAAAAGCCAAACGCGGCTCAGGACGGCACCGCTGCGGTGGCTGCGGGGCTGAGCAGGCCCCGCTGTCAGCCCAGGACCATGACACAGCTGCACAGGACAGGAGAAGGACTGGAAACAGAAGTTGCTTACCTGATGTAATGCTGCCCACAGAAACTGTGGTTAGGAGCAAGCTGAGCTGCCTTTCTGCCTTTCGGCAGCTCTTTCATGAATTCAAAAAAATTTAGATGAGCAAAAACTTTTCTCCCCACTCTTGTTTTTATTTCCTCTGTGGGGTTTTTTCCCCTATTGTCCAGAGGAGTASAGCAAGAATGCTCACATAGAAATCTGCCTGTAGGGGGACTGCCTTCAAGTCTTTTTATCAGCTGCCTCTTCCTTGCTCTTTTACACGGACAGTATAYGGTATTATTTACCCCTCAAGCAGAGATTTAAATGTTTCCTACAGTAATTCTGTGGATAGATCCTCTTTTCTCAGTATGAAGTATGTCCCTGTTCCTTGAATGATATGAGGTTTAAGTATTTCATCTTGCATGAGAAGGTGACTGAAATTGCTCTAGTTGCTCCTTACTTTGTTTTGTGCAATATGACTCCTGAAACAAAATTGTTTTATCTTATTTTTAATACATAACTATATCAAAGGAAAGTACAACCCTAAAAGCTCCTCTTTTGTAAAAGGAGTTTCTTCCAAAAGAAGACAAAGTCCCTGCTGCAACTGTTCRAAGACAGACAAGTCACCAAAAAAGAGAGACTGTTCTTAAGTTCCTACACATCACATGAAAGCAAAACATAATAATATTTGCTAGTCAGAAGGAAATGTAAGTGCATAAAATGTCTAGACTGAAAAAGTTTTGTTTTTTCCCTGAGAAGTTACKAATTTCTTTGTGGTTGGAAAGAATTTCTAATGGAAGTGGAACAACCTTCAACACACAACTGAAAAATAAAAAATAAAAAAGAGAACTTAGAACTTAGCTGCATCATTGCTTTTAAAGGAATATTAATGCTATTTACACAATATTACTTAATCTCTATACATTATTTTGGACAACATTTAATTTTACAAATTGAAGTTATAAAAAAATCAGCATCACATATGAATGATGGGAAACATCTCTACAGATAKGATTTTGGGACGCACATGCAGAAGAAAAACAAGTAAGCATTTGGCAGTCATTTCACACTGTCATGTGTAATGCAGGTTCCTCAGTTAATGGAGGATATTAATTAATTTTAAAGGGTTTACATTAAGATCAGAACAGCGATGAAAGAAGAGGCCRTGCTTTAACCTGGAAGACCCCACATCCCAAATCTGTGTGATTAGCACACATGAGGCTGCAGGAGGACTCAATCAATCCATTCTTATGTTCCAARAGAAACTTGGTAATAGATGTCTTCTACCATTAGATGAATGGAGATGGTGAGTGACTGGCTCAAAATTGACCTCAAATGAATTCCAGCTACATTTAGGCTCTTAAAAGCAGTGGTAGGATTTGAGAGTTGCTGTTGTGATTCCTGCATGCAGGAACCCTGCTGGTAATAAACAGAGGTCTTTCTAGACAAAGGTTTTCTCAAATGCAGTTCATTTAAGGAGATTTTTTAGTCTGAACTACACAGGTCAGGTAACCCTCACCTTGTTTTATAGTGGATTGGGGTTCACATATTCTTGCCAAAGAATGCAGCTGCCTTCAAACTAATTTTAATTTTAAATGCCCACTTTCAATATAATCAGACATTTGAAACAATATTGTTATATTTATTTGTATTAAATAATCTTCAGGGCCACAGTGTTGTTGTGGTTGGCCCCCATATTTCTCTCTGGTAACACTCTGCCAGTGGCAATTCTCTCCTCGTGGCACATGCTGCTGCAAACCCCAAACCCAAATTTTCCAGATGGTGCACAAAAATATTCAGTTTTCTGAATTTCCAGACCTGATCCCCTTCAGATAATGCCTGCAAGCTACACTCTCCCTGAATTCATCACCTCTGAAGCAACACACGTGCACAGCTTTACAGGATTCACCTCAACTTCAGAAGCTTGGCAAGTGTATTTATGAAACAAGCTCTGTATAAAAGAAAGGTTAAATTCCTGATTACAAATCAAGTTCTGAAAGGGAAACAATAAACAACAAAAGCAACTTGCAGTGTACTTGTCATTGTGAGATTTCTCTGGGGCACAGMAGCTGAGGAAACAAATCAGCAGTGCTCTGCTCCTTCAGTGTTATCTTAGGGAATCAGCTTCTCTCCTGCGTKTCTGTCCCCCTCTGACAGTGACGGTTGTTGGGCTGACTCTTGAGTGCAAATGAAGTATCAAATAATTTCCTGGGGACCTCACTTCTCCTTCCTCCTTATCTTCTAATTTAAGAGAACTTAACTGTGTCACAGCTTTGATTAGCTCTTCTTCTCTGTGAGAATGCAAACATCGTCAGACTCATCTGGGACCAGGATGCACTYTCTTTGTAAAGCCTCTATGCAACATTGATTTCTTATCTGTGCTTTACCTTCTCAGGCAGTTGAACGTGCAATGGTTATCTTTTCYTTCCTTTTAAAAGATCATATAAATCACAGCTTCTAAAAAATATTAATTGTGCAATGCCCTGGATGGGCTAACAGTATCTGATGCTTCACTGGGTTTTTGCAGAAATAACACCCAACATATTCATTGTATGGATAACCAGGTTGCCATTCAGAACACCTTCTCCCCATCCCTGTGCCCTTCTTTGCCATGGTTCACAATTTTTAGGGCTTTTTACCACCACAGACAGTCTCTGCAAAGTAACTCTACACAATGCTAGGGAAGGCTTTGGTACATGTCCTGAAGCTCCATTTTAGGGGTTGTCCTTGCTCTAGGGTTTTAAAAACCCTTGCAGTTTTTAATATCACCTGGAGAACACAGTTGCACCTCTCACTGCCATCTCAAAGGGTCTCCCAAGGGTCTTGATTAGTGTTTGCCCTCATAGTTCTGATACTGTAGGGTATTTTACAACCTGTTTGTAGGAAACCAAGTATAGACCCCTTAATGTTCATCACTGCAGCAGAAAAMAGAGGAGGTATCTCTTTCTGAAGATACGTGGAAATCAAGGTACCTTTCTACAGAAAATCCTTCCAGTGACTGACATCAAYACTGCAAAAAACTTTATTGCTGTAGATTTGTATTCTGAAGACATCTTAGGAATACTTTCAGTAACTTCTATACCTGAGGAGACAAGTATTCAGCTTGTAAGGAAAAGTGTCTTACCTATTCACTAGGTTTTTCTAATTAGGTCAGGAGTCTGATGGTCMATGTGTTTTCTGGAACTGCCTCCACAGAGGCAGTAGTGAGGATGACCAGCTGTGTTAGACCCAAAATCTGAGCTTAAACAYCAGTTGTTGCTGAAATTCTATTACTATAATTCCTTTTTACTGAATRCCTTTAAAATAGAAAAAAAAGTGACATTCTGATCCTGCGCAGCTCTTTACCGCCTCACTGGTTTTACAGCTGGAATAGCTCTGAGTCAGTTTTAAGGGCCCTGATACATTCAACAATTTTACATCAAAATGATAAAAAAAAGTATTTGACAATAAGGTCTTGATCTCGACAGCACTTAACTGCTTTACACCTGGAAGATAGCATAAAATTGCCATCAAATCAGTCTTGGTAGGAGAAATCATTGGTAGCATATAGGCACAAGGTGGGTTTTTGTGTTATCCCCCCTCCTCTGGCACCATTTAGAGCAAAGTTTGTAACACCACCCCCCACAATTTTGTTGAATCTGTGTATTTCAGTAGTTGTGGCTGGGGGGATCAATGGTGCCTGCTCTCAATTCAGGCAGTTTTCAGGCTGCTCTGAGTCAGAGATGGCACCAACACCCCTGGAGGTAACCTCACCTAACATCTGCTTAAACCTGCGCGGTCACTGCCCTCGCCAGCAGCCAAGCTTGGAGCCAAGTCCTCGGTCTATGAAGGGAGTGATGGTAAAGCCAGGAGCAGAGCAAACAATGAGCAATAATGCAATCTGCTTCCAGGAGACATGGATCATTAGCTGGATTACACCAGCAGATGATAATGGAAATTCAGCACAGAATTCTGTAAAATAATTAGCCCAAGATGGAGGAAACAGCCCAAGAAATAGGCGCTAAATGGAACAATCAAATAATACCAGGAGTCTGTACAAAAATAATAATTGGAATTTTCATGTCAACAAATGCCTTAGAAAGAAAAATACACCTAATTTTGTATCAASAAAAGGCAAGCAACAAAAAACTCAATGCTTTTGTGTGTGAGCCACTTGACAAGCACTCTTTCAAACCCTGAGCACCACATCCATCCCTGCACACATCAGTAGGTTATTATTACCTTGGAGTGGGTACAGGCCAGGTCAACAAAGCTTACACTAGCTCTGAAAAACAGGCTATAAAGCAAAGCTAAAGGAGCTGAGCTGCTTTTTATTAAAGAGTCTTCAAGGGGACATTGTGGAAGTTTTTTTCAAGTTAAGAACTACATCAATAAAGTCAATGCAGATGGTGTTTCAGACCAGTGTGGGGTTAAGACTTTTTCCAGCAGGAATGAAAAGCTAATGTATAAAATGATTTATGGGAGAGACTTTTTGGTATCTGAATTCTAACATCATCACATCCAAACAAAATAGAATTAATTGTCTGGCTTTKTAAACAGTAGTTTACAAAAACCAGCCAGCACTGGACATTTATCTTCTCAGGATATGCAAAACTCCACCTTGGTGGTCAAGGMTTTTGTTAAACGATAATGACTTCTACCCTGGTGAATCTGAACTCCATAGGTTTGGATCATACCCCAGAGATGAGTTACTGGGACCATGCTCCTGACTTGCCCAGGCTGATTGGCCTTGTAACACTGAACATGAAGCAACACAACTTCTTTGGCTGCTGAATCTGCTTTGCAAAGCACTCCAAGATCACTAAATAAAAGGCACTAGAGGAATGTAACTGTTAATTTTTTTTGTGTCGAGTCTCTTACTACTGAAAGACTAGTGAAGAGCTGCCTGGTTTCACTGTTAAATCCTTGAACAGTCCCACATCCTGTTTATAGATGCTTGTTTCTCCATATAATGAAGGAAATAATTTAAATTATATTCCCACTACTTTCACCATGTTTACTGAATGTCGCCTGAAAGTGGCTAAATCACACATTYAGAAGACATTTTCCCAAGCCACAGAGTGACACCTGTGACTTGCTTTTTAATAAAGAAACACACTTTTAAAAAGTTTTTCTTCTYTTCTTCTTTTACCACCAGTTGAAATTGGGCTGGCCTGTAATGCCTTTACACCCCATCAGCACTTTGAGGGTGCACAGCAGCACTTCCCCAAGCACTGCCACAATYACCTTTTTTGTTTGCCTAATAAAATTTGCATTCTGAAGCTTCATATCTCCAGCCTCTTCTGTATTGCTGGAGGTTGGATGCATTAATAAATTATGGCCTATATTTAAATCATTTCACTGTTAAGTCCCCAATTCAAGCCCTAGCTAGGGCCAAACATGGCCTGTGCAAGTATGGTCGGGAGGCCAAGGACTGGACAACTTCAAGAGCCAGGGAAGATTTGGGACCCAGGTTAACAGAACCAGAAACTATGCTGGATAGGATCTGGTCTAGAACTGATTGCTTTGAACAGTACCATTGAGAGAGTCAGATGGCTAGAACAAATATATGGGGTGCACTTTGTGCTTGTCTGATGCTCAGCAGATGTATAAAAAAGGGCATGCTGGAAGGATGGAATAGTGCTGTGTCAGTGGAAATCCAGCAGGAGGATGTGCTTAATAAAGTAGATCCTTTTCAGCTTCATAGTAATGACCCAGAGCATCCTGGAGCATGAATTCATGCCTGGCTGAGGTAGACTGCAACTGTAGGCAGCCGCGAGCAAGAGAGGGTGGAAAGGGAAAGTTTCTTGCAATGATCACAATCTTGTGCTCATTTTGCAGAACTGGACTCCTGTTAAGGTGGTTGGAAGGTTTGCAGTGCCATTCAGGCAGGKTACTTTTCAAAATATTCTTAGTTGAAACAAGAGCTGGGCAATGATGAGCAGGGCATAGCTGGGTTTTGGATACTGTGGGCTGAGCTGCCCTTRATTAAAAACATTATGATATAAATTATTCCAGAGGAGACAGATTGACAGGAACAGGATTTAATTAAACCAAGTTTAAATCCRTTTTGTATTCCCAACTTGYACCTACATGGCAAAAAGGCAGCTATTCAGGAGGAAGAGGAATCTGCTCAACAACTGTGGACATATCYCAGTAATCCAGTAATAYTTCAGGGGAGTTCCCTTCTTTCCCCTCTGCTTTGTACTTATTTTTGACAAGACCCTTTCCTTGGAAACCAGGTTATGCACATAAGTGGATCGTCACGCTTGCTTCTTCTCCCTCAAATTGTTGGTTGTCTGTCTCAATTTGCAGGTTAATGTAAAGTAGGCTTACCCACTTTGTTCTTTAAGTAGTTTCTGCCATCCTCAATTCCTTTTGGAATTAACTTTGAAGTTATGGAAAATAATTTAATAAAAGCAGTATTACCAAAAATTAAATGAAGAACTTGAGGTCTGTTGAGAGGAAAAGCCTTTCCATTTCTGCAGCATTTTTAATATTATCTGCACACACTCACTTGTGTTATTTGCAGCAGGCTTATCACTGAGGACTGGGGAGGTTTAAGTAAAGAAACAACCCGCTTAAAGAAATAAATCACTTTACCCACACTTACAAAAAATTGTGAAATCTTGTGGTAGCAGAGTTGGAATTTCTCCTGTTCAGTTCTTGCTTCTGTTGTGGGTTCCATGACTGTGAGATTTCATCCTTTAAGACTTTTATGCGATTTTGTTTTGCATAAGCATATTTCACTTTATATGTTGTGAACCAAATTCAGGCTTGGTGAGCTATGTGCCATTTCTTTTGAAGTAACTGGGCTATTAACTCTCATGGAAATGAGTAGTAAAACTAGATTTTTTTTGTCTTTATCTCTCAGAATGTGATCTCTGCATTGAAGAAGATAAATAATGAAGTCCAGGCACAAATAATAATGAAATCACATAAGCAGTTCAAATACTTTCATTTATTCCTTGGACATTAAAAGAGCCTAAACTCTGATTCTGGTGGTTCAGGTTTTTACAGCATGTTGCATCAGACTCATTGGTGAAGCTTTGTGCACTTGCAGCAGAATTTGCATCTTAAAGGTTCTGAACAGAAATGCAGATAGCAATTTTTCCATCTACTTATGAGAAGAGTACTATGATTCCCAGAAGTCAATTTTTGTTTCCCTTTATACACAGGATCTAATAAGAAAAATATCCTCTAGTAATAAACCATCTCCTGTATTTTGTGTAGATTTAGGAAAGCTAATTAAAGAAAAATACATTATTTAATGTTACTGGCTGTAACCTTCAGAACTGTCCATCCTGAAGAATTTTCACTGCTTCACTGAAGATACTGAAATTCCTTTTTGCCTCAGAGCTTGTAATTTTTCTTCCACAAAGTCCAGTCTACCTTTGGTGTGCTACAGCCTCTCTAAAGCCACTCTGGGAGGGAATAAAAGATGAAGGAATCTTCCAATCTGCATGCATCATAATTACTTTAAGTAGTGCCATCTTCTGTAATTAATACAAACTGCAAATGAAGTTGTGCACAATTCCTGTTGTGAGAGAGGAGAGCAACATCTGATGTAATACCTCCTGGAAAGATTACATTATGAGTATCTGRTGTGAAAAGATGGAATAAATTATATATTTTTTGAGAAATAAAATGTTGTAAGAGTCAGAGTAAAAATCTGTGTAGGTTTGGCCATTAACTATACTCCCCTGCATTCTTATGTAACTGCCTTTTTACACTTTTTGAGGACATCACTGTAAAAGCAGAGTTTCTYTGGGCTGAGACAGAGAGCAGAGGGGTCAGAGGTGTGAGTGTGCCATTGCTGTTTTTCTGGTTCCTAAGAAAAAAAGAGCAGTACCCTTAGGCACTTTTTCTCTAACAATAKCAAGATGTCTGTTGTGATTCACTGAGGAATAACTGCTTTGGGATGCTTCAAAACTGGTTTTTAAGTGRAGGATGCAAAATTGTTCTTTCCAGAGATGCAATGAATCTAGCTGACACTTTAATATGTTTATTAAAAGGCACATGAGGCAGATGAAGCAGTAATAAAYATCCATGCAGAGAAAGATCATGCATGTCTGTGGGATGCTATCCAGTTAAAASCATCTTTGAAAAATAAGTGAAGATTCATTGGTTTCTCCAATGCTCTATTTCTGATTTATTAATAAGACATTTTTGAAAATTATTATATTTGATRAAGTGACACAAACTGAAGGGAAATACATACAAACCAATTTTATTTCTAACTTTGATCTCCAAATGCCCAGAATACTGCTTGAAGAAACATTTTGTTCTCTCTGCCTTCCAGCAAAGTGTAATCTCTTTTGGGTTTGAGGTGTTTTGACCTTGTGCTGGTGCCTTCTCAACACCCCTCTCCTCAAAAAAATTCATTATTTTCCCCTATGCAGAGAAAACAGTAAATAGAGGAGAGGTTCAGTTTATTTTTATAAGGCATTGTGCATAAAACCCCCAAGGAATCACAATAATTGCAGCAAAGGAAAATGGTGTAAGGTGTAGTGGTATAAAATCAGAGGAGATACAGGACCACAGGCCAGGAGATGCTTTGGTAGGAGCAAGGCAGGTGTAGGGCCTGAATGACTACAGGCAAAACAAAGTGGAGCAGTTGGGAGCTGCACTTCTGAAAGAGACAAGGCGTTAATAGGGGAGGTGTACAATAGCATGAAAAACAATCATCTTTGTATCTGGAGTGACAGCAGCAGCGAGTCCTCTGATGGGAAAAACATCCCAACTTTCAGCTCTTGCTGGTCTGAGGGTCTGAGAACCACAGCCCAGAGGTCASAGAGTGGCTGCAGCACCATGCCCAGGTACCAACATTAGCCCCAGAAGGGACTTTGGGATGATTAGGGTGGATTTTTAGGCGGTAGGAAACAAAGAGAGGTCTTTCAAGAGAGGAATATAAACYTGAAACTGTACTGACAGGGCTCACTACAGTCCAGGAAGAAGGTGAAAGCAGGTGCAGATGCACAGCTGGAAACAGGCAGAAGTGGTTTATTAGGAGATAGGTTTGTGAGAATCATGCAAAATGCAGCAGCTAGCAGGGTAAAGACCATTTTCCAGGTGAGGGTGACTCCAGAAGAGCAGGCTTTGCTTAAGATGTGTGAGCAAATTATTTTAAAAAGTAATGAATAAGAATGTGACAGGGGRGATTTACCATTCCTGTAATTGCCAAATGTACTGTTCCTTTCTGGGTGCTGAACTCAGGGAAATGAACCCATCCCAGCTCACAGTGAGGGAAAGGGAATAGACTTGTCTGAATGAGATTTCAAATTGGCTAGTGTCAGCAAGTGGTAATGAAAAGTGGAGGTGATAATAGATACCGTGATAAGCAATCTGTCCAGGTAGAAGGAGATGAAAAAAAGACAGTAGGACRCAGACTAAATTTTCTGATTTACTTCAGCCACTTTGTACCATGCTAATGCAAATGAAATGAAGAATCAAACCTCCACTGTATGAAGCACTCATTTTCAGAAAAGACAAACATTTCCTGAGGGACAAAAGGAGATCTGAGTATGGCAGCAGAGCCATCAGCAGGGAYTTAGAGTAATTGGAAACCAACCATATTACTGTACAAATGAAGACAAATGGTGCACTCCTGTCTGGAGCATTGCACAGTGCCAGGAACACGTGGTCACTGGTGGAAGTGCCCTTTGACCTGCCTGAGAGAAGCCTTACAGTGAAGTTCTTGCACCCAGAACAGGATGTGTTGGAATGTGGTGCTACATCAGGAGGCCRCAAGGATGTAAGAAGATTTCCCCTGCTGTCCTGCAGGTGCAGGACAGCTCAGCTGGGCTGCAGTGGTAACTTGAATGCGCTGGTAGGGTGGCTTTCCTAGAGGGTGTGTTTTCACAGACCTCGTCCTGCTGCTCTGCTGCATTTGACAGCAGCCAAAAATACGTGAAGGCAGGGGAACTGATCCCACATCCCTTGACATGTGTGAGACAAAGCACACAGGTAACTGCAGTGTGATCCACTAAAGGTCAACGTGCTCTGCAGATAAAGCTGATGTTCCAGCTGCAGCTCCTCCATCAGCCAGAAGCACCTGCTTCCACAGCACAAGACCTGCCAGTGCCAGAAACCTTTGGTAACATTCACTGAGTTTACTCRTTCAGTTAACATTTCCATCCTCTGACAGTTGAACCATTTTTCTCACCTCTCTCAATTCCATTCCACCTCTTGCTTTGAAGACTGCAAGCAGCCAAACCAAAAATCTTCCCCAACACTGAAACAAGTRAGGATAAGCTACGATTGAGCTGCAGTTGACAGGCCTAGGTCCACACTGCAGCAAGAAGGTGCCAGTACTTCATGAAGTTGGTACCCACTGCAAAATGGGGAGATCTGGTGATGTGCTCTCCTTCTTGGACCCCGGTTTTTATTCTGCATTYACATGGCCTTTTGTACACAACATGCACACATGCCAGGTGTCATGGCAAATTCAAAATCAGATTTTCCTCTCAATTAAGAAGGCACTAAAGAAGGCAACACTACCTCAAGCGAGTGAAAGCTGGYAGGAATTCAAAGATATGGTCACTCATAGCTGAGGATTCCCTTTAAACATTTCTCCTGGTGAGCCAGGCTGCAGCAGCTGTTATCCAGGTAAGCARCACTCCAGATGGATTATCTCTGCAGACATCAGCAGTACAGTTGGATTAGGGAAGCTRTCTGCACACCTGCTCATTCTACTAACCAGCTCCTGGAATTAAAGAACCTGGACATGTTCTAAAATGTTTATTCTCACTGTCAGACCCAGGTGCCAACTCGTRTTTCCCAGTGTAGGGCAGTGTGACCTGCAGTCCCCAGTGTGGAGGTCAGCAGAGGTGTGCAGAGCAGGAAAGATTCATCTGGCATAATCCCTGGAATTTAAAAGCAACAAGCATAGACTCTTGRTTAAGTATGGCATCCAAAATATTCAACATCCCTTTTCACAATATGGATGAATAAACTTCCTGTGAGCAATGAACTGAAGGATGTTTTCCTTAAGACAAGCAGGCCAGCACTACTTGTGACTCTCTTCTGTAGTTTTTCCCTTTCTTCCACAGTATTTCTAAAAATGCCTAGGTTACAGAAAATCTATGGTTCTCCTTTAACAGAAACTGCATCTCTAACACAGATGGTACTTCTGGCTGTGGAATTGATTTTTTCTCCCACAAACCCTTCTTCGCCCCTGCTTCCCTTTTTTTTTGTGTCAGACTTTCAGTAAGCTTTTGCTGTCTCTCTTTCTGAAGGACTTATCTTTCTTCCTCCAAAAGGAAGATGTAGCAGGGTCTCTAATTTATCTTTTGTTCTTCCACACATTCTCTTTATCCACTTTTGCTACTCTCTTTCTCTTCCTGACCCCCACTTCTTTGTGAATTCTGCCTTCAACACCTGATTTCAACTGTTTTTAAAATGAGCAGACTCCTGTTTTTGATTTCTTCCTGTCTTGTCTCTTCTCCTTCATGATTTTTCCTCTTTTGCCATCTTCCTTAATTAGACATTAAAAGGAGGTTTGGAAATATGGGGAAGACCATTACATCCTTTTTAAAGTGCAAAACAGTGCCTGTATATTCATGGTGAGGAGAACCACTGCAAAGTATGAGATAATCATGGTGCTGGGGGCAAAGAGATATGAAAAAAGTCATTAACTACATTGATTAATTTGTGATATTAGTAATATAATTGGATGTTAAAAGTTGGAAGACGATGTTCAGAGTTACTCTCAGTGTGCATGGATTAATCCACTTACATCCAGACACGGTGTCTCTGGCAGCCCATGACAGATGTGAACATTGACTGTGTTCAGCAGGAACATTTGGATCAAGCAGGCAGACATCAGGAGGTATTGGCATCCTCTCAGAACTACCTCCCTGACGGGTAAGAAGCCCATACAGASCTGGGAAAGTATTTTCTCCAGACTGACATCAGCAGAGTGATTGAGCCAGAATGGGGAGAGATCMCAAAAGATCTTTGCACATGGACAAAGCAGGCAGAAAGTTATTGGAAAAGRGCAAAGATGGAATCTGTAAGGAAGTGCATGTGCTGCTTAACTGGGATAAGGTTTCATGAATAGTGCAGAGGAGATGGAATATGAGTCCACAGCTTATCACATGTYCTACTGAAATCCCATATGTTTATGGTATTTTTTCTGGACCAAAAATCAGACTGGGTTGCCACTAATACAACAGTAAAAGCATACAGTCTTGAAACCAAATAGAAAATTTGAATAAATTTTTCAATGAAAGGCAAGCTAATGGCCWTATGACACAGCAGTAGGGTTACTTGAAGGATTCATGGCTATTTTTGATAGCCTTAATTAGAAAAAGAAAGGTATCATATAAATGGCAGAAAAATACTGCAAATGTTTGGCAAAGGACAAAACCATGGTATATTTAGACACAAAATTACTTTGCCAGCTGCATTTGGCATTAAATATGGCAGTATTATTTGGACATCATCATATTATGGTTCTTTCACAAAAGACCAGAGGAATAATTCCAACCCAAGCACCTGAGACTTTACCTTATCTCAATGCTGATTTTAAACTGATTTTAAACGAATGGAAAATAAAGACAGGAGGAACATACATTTTACAAAGCTGATTAATGAATTAGTAATAGTCAAACTTCCACCTAAATGAGTTGCGGTTCAAGTSTAGTTTGACCCTTCTGATGCTGAGAGTGAGCAGTCTCCTTGTGTCGCTTCTCATGCAGCTCCTATGAACTGATGATGACAGCAGTGACTTTCTGACCCTCTGGGACTCCAGACCAGCAGCTGCAGAGCTGTGAGTAACGACAGTCATGGAATTTGCCACATCTGCCAAGTGGTTTGCTTTGTCAGGGCTCTGCCATGGGCTCTGTGCATGACRCCAGCACAGTAAACTGGTGGCATGTGCTGGACATCTTCATAAGAAGTGGAAGCCATCTAAACAGCACCAAGTGGCACTGATGGATATTCAGGTTTTAGACTAGTGCTTCTCAACCTATTAAATAAAAGATCAACAAAACTGAAAAGAATCCACAGACCATCCTGYAGTATTGCTAATTTTAATATTTGCAGTCAATTAAAAACTACTTGCATTTTGAATGTTCACTCMCTGGTTTTCTTCTCTGCCATTGTGTGTCCTTCCTTCAAGTACTCCAATTTTGTTGTGGAGGGGTCTAAGTCCGCGCTGTGTTTTTACAAACAGATAAAGGAAAGTACACTATGCTGCAAAGAAAGATGTTCTTGGGCTGATGGTTTCAATGACCCCTGCAATTGCATGGGAGCTCAGAGTGTCCTAAGCTCTACTTCAGAGAGACAAATGAAAGAGTTGAGATTCAGGTTTTCACTCATGATCTAAAGTTACCAATCAAAACTCCAAAATCAAGAAATAGGCCTTGGAAGCCATGGAAACTTTAGAAGAAGAGTGGTTGGCTTTTTATTTATTATTTGGACATACATACTCTATGCAAACCAACCACCTTTCCCTGGTCTTCTGAAATTGTTCTGAAAGGACCTTTTGCTGCTGTAGGAATTCCTGTCATTGCACACACTTGCCTCATTTTCCACTTCAGTATCAAACTCCTGTTCTCACTAGAACCCTGCCACTTACCACCAGGTTTCAGATACACAACATTTCAGGCAACCAAGCACCTGAAAGTCCTGGGTGAGCACTGTGTATGGAGGCCATCCTTGAGCCATCCTTCTGGCTGTGAGCAGCTCTCACTGGCAGCTCCTCTCACAGAAAGTGGGCATTTGAGGCAAAAAGGGGCCTTTTCCACCCATCCACAGTCAATGCTTGTGTGAGGGTTTGCAATTATTGCTCTACAGCTAAACTGGTTACATCTCCCACTAAAATCCATGGCATGCAAAAGGAGCTGCAAGAATCATTGTGTTGTTCTTAGAATATAATAAATAAGTCATTGGTTGTCATTCTTCTGAGGTTGTGTACTACCTGCACCATTTAACAAGTTTTGTACAGCAATTCAATATCTGCATAGTATATTTCAACAGCAATTGAACAGCAATTCAATATCTGCATAGTATATTTCTGTATGTGCACAATATGGTTTCATTTATTTCTGTATATGTAAAGAAGCAGAAACCACAGTAGTACTTAACCCATCTCCCTCTCAGCTCCTACCAACCAATTCCATGTTTTTCATGATTGTTTTATTTTGTGCAACAGCTTGTGCCATCTAGCTGCCTCTATTTTTCTTGGGCTGTTGATGCCACAGGYTCTGCCACAGCTGTGATGGAAGCTATCTATAGGCAAAGTGCAAGCATTGATTTGTGTGCAGATGAATGAGCTGTGCAGGGGGGTGTTTGTTGGCAGTGTGTCTGTATACAGTGGAGAGACCTTCCTTGGCAGCCTTCACAGTGCACAGCAGTGCAGATCCCACCCAGGGAAAGCTGCTGGGCAGACCTCGTTGTACCTTCCACCCTTCATTAGTGGGAGCAGTACTTCTTCCTCTTTTCTTATCTCTGCCTCTCCATCTGATCCCCATTTAGGTGAAAACTGCTACATTTTGTCAAGGTCCCAATATACAAATACAAGGTCAAGCCACCCAAGGTCTCCTCCTCTTTCTGGACATTCTCCTACTCAGGCTWTTCATCTCTCATATGTTGAAATGGCAGGGGGTTTATGTAGGTTTTAGCTTGCCAAATTCTTCTACATCAGTTTCAGACTGACCTAGCCAATACCTAATTAATCTTCAGCAGCCAAAGATGCAGCTGTGCCCTGCAAGGATGACCTCTCCACAGGGAGGATCCTGTGGAGATCCATTTGCATTGTAGGTGTTTGTTAGGGACCATCAGATCCAGGGCACCGCAACAACCCATAATAAGTCCTTTGGGCAAAGTCCCCCTTGGTTTGCAGAGCACTGCAGAGAAAAWTTCTTCTGTTGAGAGTCTTACATGGGTTCTGGAACAGGGCAAGTGCTTAATCATTCTCCTGTGAGGGGCTTAGGACAGGCAGATTCTGTCTGGGCTGCCTGGGTTCCTCTGATCCCTGCCCTTGGTGGGGCCACTGCTCACATGCAGAGCAGCAGCCACTCCTCCCTGTGTGTCCCGTGTGCTTCACTCCMCAGCCTCAGGGCACCAGGACACAGATTTCAGCCCACACCACATTTCCCAGTCAGTGATCCGTAAACAGCAAGGCCATCCAAAGAAATCTGTCTCATTTGCTGTGTTTGCAACCAAGGATTTGACTGAAATTTTGGATTTTTGAGTTAACACAACAGCCTGTGCCCCACTGTTTGGGTACTGCTACTTTACATTTATGGTAAATGGCAAATAAAGACCCATATATTTGGCTACAATGTAGAACAATAAGGAATCAGGCAAAGAGCTCAATTTTCTCTCTTGACCTTTCATACTCACTCATTTCTATTGATCCATCTTCCTCTGTTTGCCAGCAGTCATTCTTTGTCTTCTAACCATATTTGATCACTTTTTTTCAGTACAGTTTCCTGTTTGATTTCCTTTTACAAAAACATGTGTACCCTGACATTGTCGATAACTACCACAATTCCAGCTGTCTGAGCACTGATTTTTCTGTCTCTGAACTTGTGAACCATATTAAAAATTCAGGATTTATTGCAGTTGTTTCAAGAACTCCTGACGGACAGATGACAATGATTTCAGAGGAAATAACTCCTCTGTAGTCAGCCTGTCCTGTATTCCCCTTGGCACTCCCTAAGCTTAAGAATATTAAAAGCAAAAGAAAAATGGCTCACAGTTAAAGCAGATTAATGAGACTCCATGTATTTTTTTCAATGCATGGAAACTATATGCAATTGAATACYAGTACTTTCTCATTAGAATTACTCCTCTAACACCACAAATAGCTTCCTAAATACTAAATCACTTTGGATTGCCTCTGAAGAGTGTGGCAGAGCTGTGTGCCTGTATCAGAGGATGAACTCAGCATGTGACTGTTTTATTGCAGACAGCTCAGCTGGAGAAGGTGACTGACACTTCACCAAGTGACTGTCATGTCCTTCAGCAGGTAGGGGAGGATCATTTTGTCTCCTTGACTGGCCTGCTCCTATGGGACTGTTTCCCCCAGCCTCATAGGCATGGTCAAGATTGCATCCCAGGGTGAAAGGAGAAGCATCCCCATTCCTGAGGTGCATTCCCCTTTTTCCAGATGATCAGTGAGAAGGTGTAAAGCTCAAGTCCAACCAGGGCACTGAAAAAGCCCATCTAAGCATTGAGGAGATGTATTCAGATTTTGTATGCTGGCTTGAGGTCTTGGTCTGCTCCTAGAGATCCATCTGTAAGAACCCTGCACATGAGCCTCTTATGTACAATCAGTCAATAACATATCAAATATGCCACTGTGCTCATCCTAGCCCTGCCTTGTGGTAATTTGCTGAAATTACAGCTTTTCTCAGGGAATGATCACACGTTTTTAGGGCAATTCAAAATGAATAGTTCTGTGCCTTCTCTCTCAAAGTGATGACTAAGGAATGAGCTCTTTTCTTTAAGTATTTTCTCCTGATGAGTCTAAATTAGTCCTCTCTGAGCTCTGTGTGGCTGCCACAGGACTGACAGAGYTGGCTCCAAGATTGGATCAAGCTTGATTTGGTTGAGAGGAGAAGGAAGGAGAAGTGAACTGCACAATGATGCTGCACTGTGTGATACCTTTCCTGACTGATCTCTATTAATGTGTGTCCCATGAGCTGCACAGTCTCCTCCATCCCTGTGAGTTCAGAGGTAATGGGGACATTTCTGTTCCATATAATCACCTCAGTGACTGCAGCAGAGGCTTCTCCTAGGTCTGACTGTGCCAATGAGATGATATTCAAATACAAGGTTAGGTGGGGTCTCTGTGGTACAGGAATTGCCAAGGGAATGCTCTTCAGTTTTGTCAACAAAAAAATTGGAGTTTACAGAAATGATATTTGAAAATGTCACAAATAACCATTTTGATCAGAAAAATCATCATCATCAATCAAAGCTATGTCTAATTTCTGCACGTGGTTTGTATTAAGTGCTTGAAAAATGATTGCATTTTGGCTGGAAATTAATTCATGGCATGTGATAGATTTGAAATGTTGATTAATGTAAAGGTARCAGGTGCCTCTTCGCCCTTGCTGTCTTGATGCTTCTCTCTTAACTGCAATGGTTCAGGCTTCCTACARTCTGAATTGACACTGTCTTACCCCACAGAGGCAGGATTTTCTGAAGAAGGCAGTGTGGAGAGCAGAAGCCATCATTTGCTGGTTTTGGTGGGGGCGCACACAGGCTCTTGTGGCAGAGGGGAGTATGGGCAGTGTGGCAGATCTGGGGCTCTCTTTTTATACAAAGAAAAATGGGTTTTTAACTCTCCCTCACTGTGCCCTGTACCACTCTGTGTTCACTACTGTAACTGCTGACAGGTGAATGGAGAAAAACAACAGTTAGTTTGAATCTTCACTTTTTGGTGTCCTTCAGTGCTATCAGTTAAACCTCTTTTGTCTGATAATTACAGCTGCAGGTGCCTTAACAGTTTCCATTTACATTTACCTTTAATGGGTATCTTGTCTGACAGGGGTCCCACAATGGCATATTTGAGCTTTTTGTGTTAAAAAGGATCAAAGACAGAAAAAAAAACAATTGCAAGAACACAGATCTAGGATAGGACAAAGGTCACACCAGCAACTGTGTGAGGCCAAGCTGTAAGGAGACATAAGAGGAGAAAGTCAGGCCTTGGACACAACAATCACTGGGGAGTCAAATAAGGCACATATTGGAGACAGTTGCTGAATGGGACTGCCATCCTGGGATTCACCTCATCCTGCACTTTTAAATCCATCTCCCAGAGTTAAGCTTTGCTATTATTGTCAGACTGATCAGCAGATATGTGTGCATTGTACTACCAGGCCCTCTTTGTGCTGCCTATGAAATAACAGCAGGTTGTGTTCCTTCCAAAGGGGGGAGGATTCTGAACTGGTTTGACTTGTCAGGGCTGGATTATTGCAATTCTTTGTTTGCAGGAGTTACCAACCATGTTATCTCTCAAATGCAGCTGATACAGGATGCAGCAGCTCACAGTCTTTTGGGCACTCAGTTGTTTCAACATAGCATTCCCTTTTTAAAATCTCTCTGCTGGCTTCTGGTGAAATTTTGTGTCAAGATCAAAGTCCTGCAAGTAGTACAGGCTATGTTGGATGTTACACTGCTTCTCTTTGCTGGTAGTATCTTCCTCGCTGCTCAGCAAGATCATAATTATTGTTGTAAAGGCATGTGGAAGGAGAGAGCCTCTACTCCATGAAGGGTGTTTTGCCAAGAGACTTTCTAATGCAAAAATCACCAAAAAAAAAAGAGAAAACCACAAGCAAGAAGGCACAAGGATGCAAATCTAAACAACAACTGATATATGAGGCAGTGATGGGAGCCAGTCATACTGACTGATAAGGATATTGGATATAATAAGATTAATTTGGTAAGATTATCTGATCCAGAACCTTGTCAAAGGGATGATAAGGACAAGAGAGAAGCCATAAACCAGAGACTCAAACCTGGCAATGGAAAAAAAGACAAGAGACTAACTTTCATGTGAGCATTTATCAAGAAAGCCTGCTTAGAAAGTGAAAATTGCTAAAAAGGAGAATTTTTCTGCTGAAAAGATACAGACAGAAAAGGCCTGCCTGCCTGGAGCCATGAGGATGGGAACCAGAAATGGCCTTGGTAAGACCTGCTGGCCTCTTGGAAGTGCAGCCAGAGTGCCTTCAAACTGGAGACACAGGAAGGAGCCATCCCTCCAGTCACTTCAGACCCTCACAGTCTCTCCTCCCACCTGTGTGAGGCACTTATGCTCTGTGTATGTCACATCCATTTCTCATGTTTAGTACTGAGCTGACATCTAAAACTGCAACAGCTCAAGTACTGTGAGGGTATTCATCCATTACTATCCCAAAATCTCAGGATGTCTTGTCTCACTGTAACTTCCTGATTTTCCTCCTCTTTTTATGTTTTGTACTCCTCTGCCACTTCAATGATATCAAAAGTTATAAATATGTAACTCTGAAAGACACATTTAGAAGGGAAAGGTCAAAATTACTCCCGTGTCTTCCCCATCATTATCAGCTATTTATTCAGCTTTTACAGCCAGGTGTAAAACCTGTGCCTGGTTTTGCCACAGCTCCTTCATTTGTGTCCCTGGTACCCAATGTTTATGAGTAACGATGAAGGCCTGTGACATTTAACTGCTCAAATCAGCCCAAATTGAATGCATTCAGCCAAGTGCAGCAGAGGCTGAGACCCCATGGAAAGCTCAGAATGAAGTGCTCAGAGCAGTCGTTCAGATTTGGCCATGTGTGAAATATTTCTTTATCAAAGAGACCTCCATTGCCCTCCCCAAATCCTACCAGAGCACCTGCCAACATTGAAGCAAATGGCAGGTGACCTCTGCACTCTGCAGAAGTGATCCTCCCTCACCTTCAGCACCCCGTCACTGATGACATGCAAGCTGAGCCTTTTCTCGGTAAACTACATTATTTTTTTATAAATTACTTCCTTCTCTTTGTGGGGGCAAGTATGAAAGTAATTTTGCACATTTGCAATTATTCTAAGCAACGTGGGGCTAATGCTCCTTAAAGTGCCAAGGTCTGAAATCTTGAGCYATTATTACCAGAGAAACAGCAGGAAAAGGTGCCCTAGGACTGTGTCTTAACACATGAGCACAGTGTCTTGCTGATGAACAGGCTATTTAATTCTGAGAAAGATGTTGCCCTTTCTTGTACTCACTTCTTCAGATTACTATAGAAACACAACTTATCTTTTCAGAGGCCTGATCTGAGAGAAGAAAGAGAGAAGAGAAAAGACATTGACGTATGGGAAGGAAGAAATAGCTGACTGCTGTGTAGTGCCTTAAAAACTGGTCTGCATGTTTATTGTTTCAAAGTTATCTTAAGATGGTTCTTAATGCCTAGCAAGTTATTATCTCCCACTCAYAGAGAGATATTCMCTGGCTTCTTTGCTACAGTTGTCTGAAATAGAGTGACCGTGGATGGTTATTTATTATATTTCAAAGCTATTTGGCTTTATATCCCTAGCCAGCACAGAAACCAGCATTCTACATTTGAATGTGTATTGCTTGCAGAAGGGATAGTAAGATTACATGCAGAAAGGTGCAAAATTGTATAAACAGCCTGAGACAGAAGATATGCTCAAATGGACTAAAAAACCAAAACAAACCAGTAGTGGCATTGCCTTTTTTGGTGTGTGTTTGTTTTAAAACTGCCTGCTGAAACATAGAAATTTCGTTTTGTATTCCTAAACCTAATGGAAATGAAAATTCAGCCTTGCATTGCAGAGTGGAGCTGGCAGTCTTCCCCTCATCCCTGCATCTCTCTCACAAACCCATTCAGCCTCTCCAGTCCCATTGTCAATCCCAGTTCTTTCCAGAAACCCCCTCCCAATGTCTGTTACCAAAGAGGTGAACTTAATTCTCTCTGAATTATAGAGCATGGGCCAGGGCTGGATGCCTTGCAAAAAGATGGATTTTTTTCCAAGATAAGGTTTTGCAAAATTAAGCCCAAAGCCAGTAAACTTCTATGGGTCAGTTCTAGAGGAGGCAAGACCAGACCATCTCCTCTCCACACTCTGGATTTTCTGTGTCTTTGCCCTTGCACTCTCAACTCTTTTAAATTAATTTGAATTCTTTCAAATAGATATCTTACTCTAAGAAACTTGACCCACTTGCCAGATATCCTCTTTCTGTTCTCTGCTGTTTTTTTACCATCTCTTCCTTCTTCCATTAGGATGTAAGGAGGAATTAATTAAAAATAAAGACTTTGAATTGTTTTCATCTAACATTTAGTTGCATATTTATGCTTTTGCTAGATACAGTGACTGCTCAGAAATTAGTGTTCTTTCCATTTAGGGGAATTGTACTCTACCACATTATCATGAGGAGATGATTTGCCAAACAAATTTAGATTACATAATTACAAACACAAACTGTCACCCAATTCAGCCATCATTATAGCTTTATTTATTATTCTTTATTTTGTTCTCACTTTATGGAAGCCATTATCTCTGCATGTAAGGGCTGTAGGCAACCCAGAGCTGACACCCTCAGAGCAGTCACTGGCCTTTGTCAGGTACAGAAATCAGAATCAAGAGCACAGAGCAATGAGAAGCCAGGGTGCCCTCCAAACTAAACTTGTATCTACTTCTTAGGTCTTCCTAAAACTGGAATTCATAACATAACAACGTTACCCATACTGACTTAGGTAGAGCAGCACCATCATCTTCTTGCTGAGACTGTTCTCAATATCATCTGGGAAATAATGATTCTGGCAGGGTAGGCACTCTCACACATCCAGAATATGCATAAATAGTAGGTTTCTAGTGATAAAACTTCATCTGTTTAAGAGAAAAAATCACACTGGTGTAGTCCTAAGTCTCTCTGATGTAATTGCTTTGGGACCTGATAGCAATGAAAGACAAACCATATTCTAAATATATTCTGACAAGAAAGGTTCCTAATCAGTCAGGAGAAGAGACAGACATCACCATCTTACATTATGCAACACATAACAACAACAACAACAAAACAAGGAAGAGAAATCGTTTCCCTAGGAAAGGAACCCAAACATCTTTTCATTGTTTAGCATGTACTACTGCATTTCCAGATTCATCTGGTAAATAATGATAATGAGTTCCCTGGACTACTTGTACTGACAAGAGTTTACCTGACAAGAGTTGAGTTTTTTTAGTAGTAACTAGTGTGGCATATAAATGAATAATTTCCATAGGATCATCCCAAAGAAAATCACAGTTTAACTGTAAATATTGTCATAAAATTCTGGATGCAAAAATTTCTGTTCCTTAAAATGTAAAATGACCATGTAGATGGTGAGAGAAGATCTGGAAGCAGAGACACCTCTTTGTGTGCTCTTGTTCAGGCAGATGCAAACACATTTCTGGTCTGAGGCTGGAGCCAGCCCTGTGCTGTGCCAGCATGGCAGTGACCCAGGGCAGGTACAACTCTCATGGCAGGATGTGTGTGGGGCTGAGCCTTGTCTGAACTGTAGCTGTGCAGCTTCTTGGACACAGATCAGCCCAACCCCTATCTACATGGTGAAGGTGCTGAGGGGCAGACAAGGAGAAGAGATAGATTTCCTGACCTGTGATCCACATTCCAACTGATAAATCACACTGTCTCCTCTACGAGGACTTCGGTCATGCTGTGAAAAATAAAAAAAAGTTACCCGGGTTTTATTGTATTGTATTGCTTATGGAGGGACAGTTTGCTTTAAACCTGGGGTATATTATTCTATTGGGAGGCAATAGAACATTGAGTATGGAGAAATATGTTATTATTTAAATCATGCCAAGACACTCGGACTCAGACAGTGAGAAGAGTTTAGAGAAGAAAATCAAGTTAAAAATTATAGCAATTCCACACCAGAGCAAGTGAGGAGAGATATTATTTCTTACTTACAGTGACAAACCTGGTGTGCAGAGGTTACCTCTCCATTTGACTGCCTGATGCAGCTGGAAACAGAGACCAGCATCTTCAGGCAAAAGCCCTTTGGGTAGAATGAAAAGCAGACCTCTTTCACCCAATTTTCTGCTGGTTTAATAGGATTTTACCATGCTGTCAAAGGCCCACCTTCCTTATATTTTTAAATCATCACATACACGACTCTTATTTAAACAATCCTTTTCTTGGATGTTTTTCATCAAAGTCTATTGAATGCCAGTGAGGCCTTCTTAAGCCTCAGACAATGGAGTCTCAAGTTCTCAGCAGTCTCAGAAACAGGCAGATTCATTCTGTAGCAGGTCTTTGCAGTGAAGAAAGACTGAACAGCATTTTTTCTTCTACAGACAGAAAAAAACCAACAAATGTTATGTCTTAATATTCCAGTCTGGATTACAGGGACATTTTCATATTTCATACTCTGGCCTACCAGAAAAAAAAAAAAAGGAAAGAAAAGGTCTAAAGAGTTCTTCTTTGACATCAGGTATTTGAAGATGATTGTCCCTTTCTGGCTGCTGACTGGGCCCTGTGAGTGTGAACCAAAGCTCTGTACGAATCAGACCCACTAAGAGCCATGCAAACCATGGTGTGAGGACATATACTGGACTGACAATCCAGTAAAGTGAAAAAAAAATTGGGGAAATACTGAGTTTCTTGCATAACCTTCAGTGGAAAATTAAGGTGAGGCTCAAAACATCCAATTCCAGAGTTTCTGGATGTCCTAGGGTGACGTTATGATGCTTGTATCCCCATTAATGTGTTCTGTTAATGTTGGAWATTATGTTCTGTACCTTTAAGATTGGCTCTGAAGAGTGAAAGTTTTGTTTTGGTTTTCTTTTCTCAGCCTGGCTGGGACACAGAGACAGCAGCTTTTGCTTTTGCTGCTTTTGCTTTTTGCTCTCTCTCTCGCTTGCTCTTGCTTGCTTTTGCTTCTGCTTCTGCTCCTAGNCTGGCTTCTTTGCTACAGTTGTCTGAAATAGAGTGACCGTGGATGGTTATTTATTATATTTCAAAGCTATTTGGCTTTATATCCCTAGCCAGCACAGAAACCAGCATTCTACATTTGAATGTGTATTGCTTGTAGAAGGGATAGCAAGATTACATGCAGAAAGGTGCAAAATTGTATAAACAGCCTGAGACAGAAGATATGCTCAAATGGACTAAAAAACCAAAACAAACCAGTAGTGGCATTGCCTTTTTTGGTGTGTGTTTGTTTTAAAACTGCCTGCTGAAACATAGAAATTTCGTTTTGTATTCCTAAACCTAATGGAAATGAAAATTCAGCCTTGCATTGCAGAGTGGAGCTGGCAGTCTTCCCCTCATCCCTGCATCTCTCTCACAAACTCATTCAGCCTCTCCAGTCCCATTGTCAATCCCAGTTCTTTCCAGAAACCCCCTCCCAATGTCTGTTACCAAAGAGGTGAACTTAATTCTCTCTGAATTATAGAGCATGGGCCAGGGCTGGATGCCTTGCAAAAAGATGGATTTTTTTCCAAGATAAGGTTTTGCAAAATTAAGCCCAAAGCCAGTAARCTTCTATGGGTCAGTTCTAGAGGAGGCAAGACCAGACCATCTCCTCTCCACACTCTGGATTTTCTGTGTCTTTGCCCTTGCACTCTCAACTCTTTTAAATTAATTTGAATTCTTTCAAATAGATATCTTACTCTAAGAAACTTGACCCACTTGCCAGATATCCTCTTTCTGTTCTCTGCTGTTTTTTTACCATCTCTTCCTTCTTCCATTAGGATGTAAGGAGGAATTAATTAAAAATAAAGACTTTGAATTGTTTTCATCTAACATTTAGTTGCATATTTATGCTTTTGCTAGATACAGTGACTGCTCAGAAATTAGTGTTCTTTCCATTTAGGGGAATTGTACTCTACCACATTATCATGAGGAGATGATTTGCCAAACAAATTTAGATTACATAATTACAAACACAAACTGTCACCCAATTCAGCCATCATTATAGCTTTATTTATTATTCTTTATTTTGTTCTCACTTTATGGAAGCCATTATCTCTGCATGTAAGGGCTGTAGGCAACCCAGAGCTGACACCCTCAGAGCAGTCACTGGCCTTTGTCAGGTACAGAAATCAGAATCAAGAGCACAGAGCAATGAGAAGCCAGGGTGCCCTCCAAACTAAACTTGTATCTACTTCTTAGGTCTTCCTAAAACTGGAATTCATAACATAACAACGTTACCCATACTGACTTAGGTAGAGCAGCACCATCATCTTCTTGCTGAGACTGTTCTCAATATCATCTGGGAAATAATGATTCTGGCAGGGTAGGCACTCTCACACATCCAGAATATGCATAAATAGTAGGTTTCTAGTGATAAAACTTCATCTGTTTAAGAGAAAAAATCACACTGGTGTAGTCCTAAGTCTCTCTGATGTAATTGCTTTGGGACCTGATAGCAATGAAAGACAAACCATATTCTAAATATATTCTGACAAGAAAGGTTCCTAATCAGTCAGGAGAAGAGACAGACATCACCATCTTACATTATGCAACACATAACAACAACAACAACAAAACAAGGAAGAGAAATCGTTTCCCTAGGAAAGGAACCCAAACATCTTTTCATTGTTTAGCATGTACTACTGCATTTCCAGATTCATCTGGTAAATAATGATAATGAGTTCCCTGGACTACTTGTACTGACAAGAGTTTACCTGACAAGAGTTGAGTTTTTTTAGTAGTAACTAGTGTGGCATATAAATGAATAATTTCCATAGGATCATCCCAAAGAAAATCACAGTTTAACTGTAAATATTGTCATAAAATTCTGGATGCAAAAATTTCTGTTCCTTAAAATGTAAAATGACCATGTAGATGGTGAGAGAAGATCTGGAAGCAGAGACACCTCTTTGTGTGCTCTTGTTCAGGCAGATGCAAACACATTTCTGGTCTGAGGCTGGAGCCAGCCCTGTGCTGTGCCAGCATGGCAGTGACCCAGGGCAGGTACAACTCTCATGGCAGGATGTGTGTGGGGCTGAGCCTTGTCTGAACTGTAGCTGTGCAGCTTCTTGGACACAGATCAGCCCAACCCCTATCTACATGGTGAAGGTGCTGAGGGGCAGACAAGGAGAAGAGATAGATTTCCTGACCTGTGATCCACATTCCAACTGATAAATCACACTGTCTCCTCTACGAGGACTTCGGTCATGCTGTGAAAAATAAAAAAAAGTTACCCGGGTTTTATTGTATTGTATTGCTTATGGAGGGACAGTTTGCTTTAAACCTGGGGTATATTATTCTATTGGGAGGCAATAGAACATTGAGTATGGAGAAATATGTTATTATTTAAATCATGCCAAGACACTCGGACTCAGACAGTGAGAAGAGTTTAGAGAAGAAAATCAAGTTAAAAATTATAGCAATTCCACACCAGAGCAAGTGAGGAGAGATATTATTTCTTACTTACAGTGACAAACCTGGTGTGCAGAGGTTACCTCTCCATTTGACTGCCTGATGCAGCTGGAAACAGAGACCAGCATCTTCAGGCAAAAGCCCTTTGGGTAGAATGAAAAGCAGACCTCTTTCACCCAATTTTCTGCTGGTTTAATAGGATTTTACCATGCTGTCAAAGGCCCACCTTCCTTATATTTTTAAATCATCACATACACGACTCTTATTTAAACAATCCTTTTCTTGGATGTTTTTCATCAAAGTCTATTGAATGCCAGTGAGGCCTTCTTAAGCCTCAGACAATGGAGTCTCAAGTTCTCAGCAGTCTCAGAAACAGGCAGATTCATTCTGTAGCAGGTCTTTGCAGTGAAGAAAGACTGAACAGCATTTTTTCTTCTACAGACAGAAAAAAACCAACAAATGTTATGTCTTAATATTCCAGTCTGGATTACAGGGACATTTTCATATTTCATACTCTGGCCTACCAGAAAAAAAAAAAAAGGAAAGAAAAGGTCTAAAGAGTTCTTCTTTGACATCAGGTATTTGAAGATGATTGTCCCTTTCTGGCTGCTGACTGGGCCCTGTGAGTGTGAACCAAAGCTCTGTACGAATCAGACCCACTAAGAGCCATGCAAACCATGGTGTGAGGACATATACTGGACTGACAATCCAGTAAAGTGAAAAAAAAATTGGGGAAATACTGAGTTTCTTGCATAACCTTCAGTGGAAAATTAAGGTGAGGCTCAAAACATCCAATTCCAGAGTTTCTGGATCAACAGCTGTAGGTTAAAATGCTATTGCATTGGTGCACAAATGAACTAGTCTGCTGCAGCCCAAGTCTCAGCTGGATGTAMAGCTCTAATGCTGTTAGGATGACCTTTTCCAAGTCTTAATGTATCTCTTGATGATTTCACCAGTCAACATGCTTTTCTGATCTAGGGAAATCTGGAAATTCCATTGCAGGTAGGATCGCAGTTACATCCCTGGCAAAAAAATCTCCAGAATGCATTTATATAAAAAATAAGACAATGATCAAGATCCATAGAAATGTTCAAAATGTTTCATGGATAAACAGTAAATAACTAATACCTCCTGTAGTTGCAACAGGTATTACAGCTTTGAATTACTAAATGTGCCCCAGCAGCGATCAAAAGCCTCCTCCATTAATAATGTTGAACGGGCTGCTCTTCTACAGGTTTAGGAACAACAGACTACTGGGCATCCTTCATTTTTAAAATTAAATTTGGAGAAACTTTATTAGGGTTTTTTCATATTTAGCTGAAAACAGACTGAAATAAAAGTGAGATGATCTTTATTGATACAGGAATCAAAACGTCAAAGAGTTAAGAGAAAAAAAAAATCAAAGATTTAAGAGAATGGAAAGGCAGACTCAAGTAAATGCTAATTTATRTGCTCRGCCAAATTTTATTCACGGATAGTAYAGAAATAAAAAGTAATAAAGCTTACAGGCAAAAAACATTCTGCTACCTTCCCGGCTACTACTGGGGAATGTAACTTGCTTAAAGATTGTTTAATATTTTCTGAAGGTTTCTTCTGTTTTTTCAGACTTTTTAAAAATCTCAGTGTTGAGGCCCCTCCAGCTGTGTTTGATGATGTAATGATGTTGAAACACAAAGCTTGTGGCATGGATTCTGTAAATTCAAGTACAGAGACTGGATTAAGGAGGATTTAACCATTAAAATGTTCTTAGTATACTCATCTGTTTCAGTCTCTGTTTATGCTGTCTGTGATGCTAACAATATATTCAAAAGACCAGGTTACTGCTGATCTGTGGCTGTTGCAGAGATCAGAGAATTACACACTGCTGAGCATTGCAGGAATTTTTGTRAGGATTCTTTTTGCTAAGAATAGAGTGAAAAGTAGTCATGGTTTTAGTTACAGAGATGATCTGGATGAGATGGTCTCTGTAAAAAAATTGCTGAAGGTATACCTTATCCCTGTGGTGACAAGAGAGCATATCTGCTGTCTGGTTCACTTGCTTTTTTGGGCACTCAGAGAAAGCTTCCTGCAATTGCAGAGACACGTGGGTGAGGACAGTTTCATTTTGGCTAAGTTGCCATAGGGATTCTGCAGCTGGAGCTGCAGGAGAGCAGGTTGTCACTTGCCATTAGCTTTGTTTTTATCCTGGGGGCCAGTGTGCATCTCAGATACTGCCTGGTTAACTCCTCTGCTGCCAGTGTGGGAAGAACAGCACTCAGTTCATGCCACTGCTGGAGCTCACCTGGTCATTTGTGTCTTTTCAAAGATTCAAAGCAAGAAATGTTAAAGCTGCAATAAGCATTAGTCAGTCAGTGCACTTGAAATTAGGAATCTGTTGCAGCCAGACCTAAGGCATCCATGGCCAGGACCCACTTCCATTTCAGGCCATGCAGTGCACTGGAATAACAGAGACCAGGGGATTATTAAAGTACAGTACTTGCTGTTCACGTTATGAAAAATGCTAGTATCTCTTTATATTATCTTATTATATYAATAATTGCCCATTCTTAAGGCAGACTTGAAAAATGTTGCTTCTGGCTTTGCTCCAAGGTATGTATCCTTCTCCTATGACTGGTGAGAAGTATGCCCACATAATCTGGGACACAGACTTACAAGCTGCTGAACGAAACAGCTGCTGAAATTAAATGACAATGGTTAGGCTTGCCTCTTACTTTACTCAGTTTATTTTAATAGTGGCTGACACTCAGTGCTTTGTGTGTTTCTCCAAGACAGGGATGGATGTACGGGACATAACATAGATAACAAAAGCTGGGACTGAAGAATTGCCTGTGTCACAGAGAAATCCAAAAGAAGAAGGATGAAATTGCAAGTATCTTGTCATCAAACTAATGATTTGTTAATTACTCTACTTGGATGGACTGTGAGCAGTTCAAGTCTGTGTGGACAAACCCAAAGAATGGCAAGGGATTTTGGCATGCAGTGCACTGTTCTGAATGATAKAAACAACACAATTTTCAGAGATCCTTCTTGTAGTAATGCTTGTGAAACAGTCCCCTAGTCTTCTAAGCCATTGTAAAAGGAGGTAAAGCAAATGTAGGGCAGGAGCCCTGAGCAGCCTCCAGCCTAAACACAGGAGATRGAGAATCCAGTGCAGGCTTTTGGCTGAATGGAAGGAAAGGCGGCACTGATATTAATTAATGTTTTTAGTCTCTTGCAGAGTGCATACTGAAAACCTGAAGAGGACAGCCATTTCTCTTTAAAGACAATTTTAACACTTAATGGAAACAGTAACACAAGCTCTGGTGAATTCAATGATTCAGAAAAACAATGTGAAGCAGTCTCTGTTTTTCTGCTCCAGAAGTGAGTGCCCACCAACACACCTCCCATTTCAATTCTAATGAAGACTTGAATTTGCAGGGGTGCTAGACAGGAGTCTAGCAAATTTAAGGGTCCTATTTTTTCCATCAGTAAGGGGCTGTATAAGCTTCTTTCAGAACCCTTACCTTTGGAGGAGTGGCTGATATTAGTTACAGCCYGAGAGTGATATAGGAGAAATACGAACATCAGTCTTTCTCATGCTGCACATACTTCCTGCTGGTTTCCTTCACATGAGGTTTAGTAACTGATACAGTACATTAAAAAATCAGATGGTTCCCCTTAGGGCTATCACATGCAGTAATTAAATCAAACACACACCAGAGTCACACAGGGGATTTGACAATGCRTTTGAAACCACTGTGCTTCAAATACAGGCTATTGCACATCAGTTCAGGCTGATCACTTTTTTTTTTTCCTGTAGAAGTTTGTTCCAGGCATCCTGTTGGCATTTAAGCWTATGCTTTACATTAGGAATGTGGAGCTCTGCTACAGGAACACCAAGCAGATGAGGCCCTTTATACACAGATAGGGACAGCCTCATGSTCCAAAGTCCTTGCCCTCATGGAGGACTTCAACCACTCTGTCCAACCCATAGCTGTTGGACARAAAACATGGCAGGGCTGTGTGCTCCTTTGCTAGCCTGCAACCAGCAGCACCTGGATGAAACCCCAGGAAAAGGAGAAAGGAACAAGGAGCTTTTATGGCCCCTGAACAGGCTAAGCAGCATTCAAAGCAGAGGCAGACTTGTACCCTCTGCACCCAGCTAGATCTTGGGTCAGGAGCAGGGCTCTGGCCATCCCTAAGAAGTGTGGCACATGGCCTCCCATCCTGTCTGGGTTTGTTAGTGCAGACTACAGCACAAACCATGAAATACTGAATAATTGCCAAGTGAGCYATTGAGAACCTGACTGCAATGTAAATGATACAATAAAAACATTGGAGAGGTTCTTTCCTCACCCCACATAAATGCAACTCAAGTGAAATATTATAGTTTTAAAACTGACTTGCAAATATCTTTCTGCTTCAATATAATGCTTTAGAAGTGAAACATAGCTTTGGTGTAATAGTGGGAGTTCCTGCTCCCAAACAAATTTAATACCAAAGCAATATATCTGAATTTTGTTTCAGAGATACACTAGAAAGCCAAAGTGCTTTCTTGAATGAAAATCTAGTTATGTGATAAAATTCATCTTCACTTAGGAGAACACTGTAACAAAACTGAGCAAAGTTTCCTCACGTTTTCTGACCTGGAGCTGTAGATACATACTCCTTGTGTTAGTGGTTAGACAGGATGGCATCATTATCTCACATGTCCTGGAAGTTATCACTTGTTCTGAAGGACATAGTGTGTACTCATTTCCAAAAGGCTTTTAATCTCTGAACTTATTAAGGAAGACACAAAGCGCAAACCAACAGTCTCCACCACAGGAGAATGGGAAAAGAGGTTACAGACATGAGGAAACCTTATTTTCCTGTTCTGTTCTGTCGCCAGTGGTTCTGCTGGCTCTGTATAATGTGTGCTGAAATGAAGCTTAGCTGGGGGTGATGCACAGGGATGCTAGGATGCTCTTTAATGTTTTGAATAACGCCATTTCCATTCTCCACCAGCACATTTTTGGCAGCTTGTAGACACTGCCAAGCCCTGCACAGCACTGAAGCAGGGGTCACTATCAGGAGACTTATGCTTACCCTAAACATACAGACTCCCTAATTATTTCTGCCTGCTCCCCCAAGGCTTCCTCAATGCTTGTGGAGTTTCAGTACAGGACTACTAGTAAGAAATGGACTCCACCTTGATCACCTGCTGGCTACAGATTTCACTYCTACCTTGTGATCCATATTAATGAATATTTTGGCTAGCAGCAGCAGACATAAAGCAGAATATCTTTTTCTTTTCAACCTTCTTGTATCTTCTGGGAATATGCAGCTATTTATAATCCTGACAGATATTCCAAGTGGGCTTTCTTGCAGCACGTATTCATCCTCCATCAATAACTCTGCATGCAGAGTGTGGGATCATCCCTGTAATTTGTACCAAGTTTYCTTACTTCTTGATTTATCTCTTATTGTCATGGATTGAAATGTATCCTTTAAAGCCAGTGCTGCTCATGCAGTGACTATGAAGGATTGAAGGCTCAGGACTCCCAGTGCAGTAGCCCAGGGTGCCAAGAGTCTAAACAGATTCTACAGCACCAGTCTGGCTCCACACATTTCTCACCACATTCTCAGGAAGCGAGGCAGTGTCTTCTGGAGTGTTCTGTGAACATGTGACAACCCATCAGGACTTACAGGGGGTCTGCAGCACGGGGCATTTCAGCCATGCCTGGATTCAAGGATCACTGATGCCGCCATTGGGTTTTACCTGCTGGGGCAGTCTTGGTAACAATGACAATTGAAAAATGAACAACTTTGACACACGGCTTTCTTCATCACGCTAAGCTGGAGCAGAGGTCAGCATTCTCTTTTGAGCCATAGATGTATTTTAATCATAACTCCTCCAACATCATTACTTGATTAATAAATTATTGCTGTGGCTGTTATACTGTTTTGCCTTTGATCTTTTCAGAATGGAACATAATTCAAGACATGCAGTGTCTTGAGACATGTAAACAAATAAAACTGAGGTATCAGCAAATACATATTGACAGAAAGATGGGGCTTGGCAGAATCACTAGTTTTGCAGAGAAAACAGTTACTGTAGTCTGGAAGTTTGAAATCATCAGTTGAAATGTCCTCAAATGAAAGCTCTTTTTACTCATAGTTGAAAGAATTCTTCTTGATGGAGCAGCAGCAGACACCTTTTTTCTTTTAAATCTTCTCATCTTCTCTACTGAAAACAGATTTAGCTCCTACCTCTATTCTAGCTCAGCAATAACTCTCTCTTTTTAAGTCAGTCCTCTTTTGTACAAAAGTAAAAAATCACAGCCTCTTTTTCTCACATCAGTCCTCTGAGTCATGCTGAGTTTAAAGTGCCTAATCCAGAGTTCTTAACCTGCCTGAATACTCTTTCTTGATTTCCTGTGGGCAACATCTCCATCCTCCAGGTCACATGTAACCCAACCACCATCTTGGATCTCTTCACTCTGAAATGTCTCATTCAGAGCAGGACTTTTGCATATATAGCCCATTACCACACACCATATCCTCACTCTTTCACAGGAAATGTTGCCTGCATCTCTGGTCAGTTCATGGTGGCAACTAACATCGTCCTTCCAATCAACACCATCTACAGTTAAAAAGGCTTCTATACATCTGAAATCCCAGCAGAACTCTCTCTTTCCTGTTCCTTCCTTAATATTGTCCTTTTTATTACATATACTAAGGAAAAGAAGAAACAAAGCAGTAATTAGGCTTCTGCTATACCGTGATTATGGTTTACTCTGGTGATTGACCTGATCTCTCTCCAGTCTATGTGTTCCCAATTTTTTGAACTGCAACCTCACACATCAGAACAGAATATACAGGTCATAATTATGAAGCATGTGATCATCCCTTGGAATGAAATAATATTATGCAAAGATCCTAGGGGATGGTGGGGAAGWGTCTCAGTAGTTGGGCAAAGTCTGTTTTGCACTGAGGAGTGCTGATGGAGTAAATCACCCACGCTTACAACTTACCCATTTAGACACAGATGAATGGGCCACCTTCACATAACCTAGAAAAGGAATATATAATTGTCATTTATATATACTTGTCACCTATATGGGCCAATAAACAGCCTGTTGATTGTGAACTTCTTATACAAAGAGGTAAAGTAAGGGGCCACCACTGCTCAGTACGTGAAATACTGCATGTGGCTTCTACACTGATTTTTAARCACTCAATTTTGACTACTAAAATAATAACAAGCAAAWATGCTGTTTATATGTCACAAGCATRGGGCATACCCAACTATGAGACTGTACGAGAAGTAAAGAGCCAAAAAACCATTTCCAAGTGCAGAAGTTGTCAAAGGCAGAACAGATTTTTCTATAGATAAAAGCTGAGTAAAGGTTGGGTAAGTTAAGTGCTAGAACGCTTTGAGAAAAACTACASTTGTTATAAATATTGACAAAGTAGCTGGAAGACATGAAGAAGAAAGAGGTTGGTCCTACATGGTCACTTACTGCTACCCAAAGGCTACTGTAAGAAAAAATGCCTTATCTACCAAAGTTTGTATTGCTTTTCTCTCCAAATAATGTATTATTTATTGCAGTTGAAAGAAACCACAACACACTGGTGATAAATGCAATGAAAGATCTACCACCTGAAATTATCTTGCTTTTCTTTGCTTATCACTTACCAAAAAGACACTTTTTTATTGATATAGTGCATAAAAATGGGAGATTAATACATTATCACTGTTAGTCTTAGTGGTTAATTGCATTCATTTTACAAGTAAATTAATTCAGCTCAGTGCAAACAGCAAATAATTTTTTTTGCTGTCACTAGCACTAATCAATGATTAATTAGGATTATTAAAAATTGTTAGCGTGGAATTTTTTTCCAATGCAGTTATCTAAATGCCAAATTTAGTTTGCTGAGAGTTTGGCATAAGACTGAGACAGTTATATGGTCATGGAAAATAAGCTAAAGGAAAAGTTCTAGCTGAGAAGTAGATAGGATTTCTTACTTGCCTTAGTAAATAGTCTATCTGACCACAGTGAAATTTAAATGCTTTTTACTTTTCTACATTAAAAATGTGTTATTAAAGTTTAGTCCACAAATGTGATGATTCAGTTGCTGTGTTCTGCTGCAGACTCAATATTTTGTTGATTTTCTTTTTAAATATTATATTAACTTTCAATTCTATACTGACAARAAACTGTTGTGCTCTATCTTTCATAATGTATTGGAGGCTAGCAAAAAAAAATCCCACAGAAATGATATTGCTGTGAGTATGAAACATCAACTCAACCACTTTCAAAATAATATCAACCCCACATGAAAGAAAACCATTTCACAACGAACGTATCAACAGTTACATGTCCCATTGAAGGAAAGCAAAACCCTCCCAAAAGACTATGCTCCTTGGGAATGTGAATCATGCATCACAGATGATGTAGTGAGAGATAAAAAAATCACTTTAAAATTGCCAGGATGTCAYGTCCCAGTGCTGGGAACTCTGTAAAGCTGGAAGCCAAGGCTGTCAGGCTCTGTTCAGGGGACCCCAGTACATGAACAAAGATAAATGTAGTGTAAGTTACTTTTTGGACTATGAGGAGTTTAATACAGATGAAAACAAGCTCAGTTTTATTTCAATTCACACTGGGATCTACAAGCAAATGCCAGTTATGCAAATTCATTGAGTCCAAACTCACATGCTTAACTAATCCAGTCTATTTTCAGGCATTAAGGTAAGTAAATCAAGTATTTCCAGGTAGAACTAACCTGAGCTAGAAATGACATCACTTTGGCATGAGTTTCATAATCTAAATATATAATGATAAGTAACAGGTTTTGGTTACATACCTACAATGACATTCACCTTTCTTGGCTTTCTAATTTATAAAGAATATAAAATAACTTTTCAAACCTCAGCAGTTTTGTATTCAAAACTGATACACTCCTGATAAATATTCTCTGTGAGGAATAAGTACATTCCTGCAATCCTCTATGTCCCTTCTTAGAGAAATAAGCATAGTAGTTAATGCATTGATTTAACTGAGGATGTTGGTGGTAGAACATAATTTCCCCAGAAAAATAATTAGGAAAACAAACATGCCTAGAATAAATGGAAATATAACTAAAAATTAAGATATCTCCAGTATGAATTGACTTTGTTTATTGGCAGCTTGAGGAAAGGTATTTATTTTCTCTCCTTCACCTTTAACAGATTGCTTCCCTTGAGGCCTAAATTCTAAGTAAACTGTTATGATACTGTGCAATAGATTTATCTAAGCAACAAGCTGAAATTTAGCAGTAATTGCTGATGGTGATATTTTTGTCAGATCTCATTTGGAGATCTCAAACTCTAGATCGTTCATCATATATTTCTGTCTGCAACATCCTCTGCATTAGATACTATGGGAGTATTTAATCCATAGAATTACTGTTTTTCATATTAATGAGTTATAAATGAGAGCTTAATTACTCCTAATTCCTTGAAAATCCACTGTTGGTGATTATAATCACTAACGATTAGATTGTTAAACATTCATCATTGCCTATCTTTAGCAAACTTAATGAGGAATTATGGATCAAATCTCAGTTTCTGATTCTGCTGCCAAATGCYGGTGGCAGAGAACCCCTGCTGGCTGTGAGCAGTGCCAGGTCACCACTGCATTACCCCTTGGCACTGAGATGGGATGACTGGGAGTCAGCAAAAAATGTGCAGGGAATACACTGTGCTCCTGCCATTCACAGCCCACAGAACTGTCTCCAGGGACTATTTCTCCTGGTGTAACTCAAAGCCCTTTCATCCAAATCTGCTTTTACAAAGCCTAACTACCCCCGAACTTTCTTGTTTCATTATCAGGACAATGAGGAGATAAGTCACTTGAGAAATTTCATCCATTTTGAAGAAAAATCACCCCATATATATTTTAAATAATCTTTACTTGGGAATTTAAGTGGATGATTTGTGTAGAGGTAGATAATGACATGATCCTTTCCACTTGCTCTGTTGAAAGAGCAGTATCATCCAACAAGGCAGGAAATGTGGTGGCAGTCATTTCTTAAACCACCTCAATGGTGCTTTCAAGTGAACATCTTTCCAAAGTAATAATTTCTTCCTGCTCTTTGTCAAAGTGCTTTTCTGCACCTTTGTCAGCTGCAATTGACTTTTTGGAATAGGAAGAAACTGCTAAGAAATAATCTGGATGCAGCCTCAATAGCACCCTACACAATGGCACCTCTGGTAAAATGTATCTTGGAAAGAAAGGGAGAAATAAAAAAAWATACTGCACATATTCTATACACATAGTTCCCTCTGTATAGCTTTACATAAATACAGACCCTAGATAAATATGTAAGTGTTCTATACATGGTTCCATTTATATATATAGAAAGACATATATAAAGAACATAATCCTGTCATTCACTTAAATACATGAGTTCAAGAAAGGAGGAATCTCAGTGATTTGAACCAAATGAGTGAATATTCTATATTTAAAGTTTGCTGCTGAACTGGAACTGTGGATGTAAAAACCTGAAYGAAAATAATCCTTACCTGTACTGAAAATAAGCTTCACAAAGAAAAAAGTGTTAATATAAAATACCAGACCACAAATACAGTGAGAAAGGTCTATCTCCTGCTCTGTTACATGCAAGTTTCAAGCCTCAGTTTACTGTGTGCTTCATTTTATATTTGGTATCTAAGCAACTCATAATCAAAATAAGATAAAAAGACATGTGACAGCTTAGTATAAATCGAGAAATAATTTAAAGCTCTTCAGAAATGAATATTGAGTGACATCAGTGAAAAATGTGTTGATGAAAGATCTAAACTGAAATTCATTATGCTGCACATAACCACGTATACTTAGCCATGAAATCCATCTCTAGCAACTGCTACTAAGTTTTGGCCTCTTGAATGAAAATAAAAGTCACGCTTACTCAATTTAAGCAGTTTTTCTGGGAAGTAGAGACTTTTTGCAGGAATATATGGACACTGATGTGCCCAAGTAAATGGCAGAATTGTTCAGCGGTCTTCTGTGATCATTTTTAATTTGCAGATTTAAGAGTCTAGGATTCTGGGGTAGTTACTTCAGGTAAGTCCTACAAAAACATAGCATTATAGTCCCACCATTTCAATGAATAACAATATTCTCAATKATTTTAAACTATTAAAGCTATACAGAAATTAATTTTTGAGTTTTATCTCATATTAATAATGGTATCACTCTGGATTAATAAGCAGAATTGTTACTGGGTATTTTGTTTGAACTGCAGACTAGAAATTAACAAGACAGGAGTGGAGGTCCCTCCCASTTGATAAACCAGCTTTTGGAAGTGAGGCTTTAATCACTGAAGTATCCTTTGGGTTGATTTCAACTGGACTGGTTCCCTCAACAACGTCTCTTTATAAACCACCCAAATCCTAGGACCAGAAAATGAGTGGAAGTGGGAACAAACAGGGAGAGTGAGACTCTCCTCTGTGAGGTAAAATGGCTTTATGTTGTGTTCAAGTGACCTTGGGAGGCWCTCCAGCCTGAACCATTGATTCTCCAAGAGAACCACTGAATTAAAAACATGTTTATAAACTGACCTCTTGTTTTAGGATTCTTGCTTAACTCCAAACCAAATTTCAGATTTGCTCAGCAGTCATCCATAGAAGATGGAAGTTCCAAACATCACTAAGAACTGCTCCCAAAGTATTTATTTCATCTCCCACATAACTATACAAATGTGGACTCACTGAGACTTCTTTCAGTTATTACACTTGGGATTTTTTCTGGAACATGGTCCACCTGTATGCAGAGCAATCTGCCCCAAGAGATTCCATGGTTTCAAAAGCTAGGAAAAAAAGCATTTCACTCTGTTGGGAAGCATAGGCCTTGATACTTTAAAACATAGCTATTGTTTCAAATAAAGATTTTATCACAAGTCAAGAAGTGGACTGAACTAGTAATACAACAACTTTTGTACACATATATGCAAATTCAGTAGCAGTTACAATAATTTCACCATATTATTGTGCTTTATAAAAACAGTGATAAATAGCAGGCCATCAAAAAAAAAAGAAAAACCAAGACTTTACACAAATATGATATAGATATATGGTATCTATTCCATGGTATAGAAATGGTTATCTATATGTCACAGATAACCATAAATCAGTTAGGGGTTTTTTTGCTCCTCTTTATGTAATTCCATTCAGGTTGGTTTTGGTCTATAAATTTACAACATATATCTAAAGATCTGAACTACTGTTCAGGCCAAGCCATGATGACTGTGCATGTACATGCATATTTACAAAAAACCCTGACTGCTAAAAATAAGCCATGCTTGATTCACGTAAGTCTTATTTACTTATTTAACATTGCACCCAACTTTGAGTACAGAAGGAGTTTATCACTTGAGTTTTCACCAGCATGCAGTTGTCACATTTATCCCTCTAATACAGTGTGCACTGCTCATGCATAGTAGAACTTCAGCTGTAATTTGGATCTATGGTTATGTATTTTCAGAGCATGACTGGAGCAGAGGCTCCAGAGAACTGGCTTTAAGCAGTTTTGTGTAGGAATACATGTAAGTTATGTGCACTTTATATGTGTAAGCCAGGCTCTACTTGTCCACAAAAATCAGATTTGTTACCTGGCATGCAACAAGCCAATAATTATACACTCAGGAGAGACATTGATTATTTATTTCCGAGTTGCACAAGCCTGGGCACTTGATGATATTCCAGAGATCAAACACCTCAACTATCAAAATGTTTTGCAACTTATGCATTTTAGCAAACAATGGAGTTMGTGTTCATTTCCTACAAGTTACAGAGTTCTCTTATTAATCAATATTCATTAGCTAATGATTCTCTCGCTTCTCATGCTAATTAGTCTGCAYGCTCAAACTTTCTCTTTTTTCGGGTCTGGGGGTTTCCTGGGTCCATGGTCACCGTCTGCCCCTGCCGGATTCACCTTTTACCCAGTCAGGGCTGATTTAGCACAGTTGGCTTTTAAAGTTGTTTGCTTATCTTGGGTGTTCTGCCAACTGTCCTCGACGCCCGTAAATTCTGCATCCTCTGTGTCCCTTACCATCCTTCTTCCCAAGCCTYGTAAACCTCCCCCGAGGTCTGAGATCATTGGAAAATGTCCAACCCTAGACCTTAACAGAGCAATTCGACTAAGTAACTTCTGTTTCTAACATCTGCTCACCACTTAGAGCTTGCTAGTCCTTCTCTGTTTCACGGATTAATTCTCCCTTCCTGTTGATTTGATTTCAATGTATGCAAAGATCATAGAACATCCCTTCCTATGAAAAGTTTACATGTTTTGCAATTTGCAACACCCTCAAGCCTGTCCCTGTGGGAGAAATGGCTCAGCCCTGGGGCTCCCGCAGCGGCAGAGTGCCCAGAGCGACCCTCCCAGTGGGATAACACAGGATATCCTATGGGATACCCGGCTGGGTGAGCGGCAGAGTGCCCCAGCGCCTCTCCCAGCGGGATAACACAGGATATCCTATGGGATACCCGGCTGGGTGAGCGGTAGAGTGCCCCAGCGACCCTCCCAGTGGGATAACACAGGATATCCTATGGGATACCCGGCTGGGTGAGCGGCAGAGTGCCCCAGCGCCTCTCCCAGCGGGATAACACAGGATATCCTATGGGATACCCGGCTGAGTGAGCGGCAGAGTGCCCCAGCGACCCTCCCAGTGGGATAACCCAGGATAACCCACGGGATACCCAGCGGGGGAGGCGGCGGACTCCCCTCATCGCCCCGCCCCAGGCGGACCMGCCATGGTCACGGCGCATGCGCGCGGCCCGAGGAGGTGGGGCASTGGCGCGCGCGCCGGCGGCGGCGGGAGCGAGTGAGAAGCCGGTGAGAAGAGCCGGGGCGGGCGGGAGGAAAGGAAGGGGTTCCGTGAGGAGGAGCAGACTTGCTTCTGTTCCGCTTTCTCGGTAGGAATCGATGCGGGAGCGRAACGCGCCGCGGGCTGAGCCGTCCCCTAGGCCGGGAGCCCCCGCAGCCTCGCACACGCGTGGCGGAAGGGGCCCTTAAGCCGCGCTCCATGGATGGAGGCCGGGGGTCGTCGTTCCCCCTCAGCCAAGGCACGCCCGTGCTGGCCAGGGGGCTTGTAGGGCCTGAGGGGACGCAGAACCGTGCTGGTCTCTTAAGTTCAGCTATTTTTGTATGCCATTTTTTATGCTAGAGTGTAGAGAGGCTGCCAGCTGTAGGTGTTTTGGGACCAGTGAGTTGAGAGAAGTCCTACTAAATCATGAAGTCCCGCCATGAAGTTTAACTTGTGCTCTGAACAGCCTTACTCGGTCTCAGCTGAAAAGTACTTTTGGCACCTTCCTGGTCTGGCTGGAGTCACGCGTACAACCTTCCCCGGGCTGGAACATCCTGAATTGAAGCTTTGGCTGATACTTACCTTTTGTTATCATTGCCATTTAATCTAAATGGATTGTTTTGTGAACGCGTTGCTCTAGGCGTCCTTTCTCTTGTGAGCTCGTGAATGGGCTTGGAGATGACACCTACGTATAGCCAGTAGAGATGCAGGTTTTCATTCKGAAATGAAAAGGTGGAAATGRGCTGAAATGTGTGAAATGTTTGGTKRAARTTGTCGTTTGCAKGGRTGTGTGAGAAGCAGATACCTTGYGGTCAGCAGCASATTTGTGCTTCCCCAGGGATGTTTGCCTGGAAGTGGCCTTGGAAAGCTGAAGTGCTTTATGGCTTCAGATGCGTTTGGGACACAGTCAAGCCCTGTTCTCATGTAGCCAGTGGAGTAAAAGGGCTGTCTTTTTTTTTTTTCCTTAAATTTACACAAGTTTTTTAGCCTTTTCTAGAACTTTTCCCCCACTTTTTTGTGATTGCTTTTAGAGGCTCCTGTCAACATTTTTTTTTCTTTTTGTCCTTGAAATACCTAGCTAATTTTTTAGATAGCAGCCTTAATCAAGCTKTTTGGTTTTTTGTGTCTTCATTCCATTTTGAATAGGTACGATGGAGAGATGCTCAGACCCATTCACTGCTGGTAAAATAGACCAAGGCTCATAGTGTGATTCTGTGGATRGGAAATAGTTTGCCTGATACATATGATTATGGGGTTTTTTTTTGCCCCTGATAGCAGTATTGCTTTGATTTCCAATACTTAATATGTGATTGACTTATAAATAARTTTATTTTTCAAGTTRCTACTGACTTACTTTCTTGATATCTAATTGTAGTCCTTGTTGTATGTGACGTGATTACTTTTCTACTTTCCAAGCAGGTGTAATACAAGTACTGAATTACTTATGTCATCAGGGATATCCTTTTTTTCCCTCATTAATTCCACTTATTTTTCTGTTGATTCTACAATATCAGTTTTTATCTTAGAAGACACTGAAGGCAAAGTGTAAAAACAAAAGAAAAAAATATTTTCTCAAATCTATTTATTTATGGAAATACTGACCACAGATTGGTCCCAAAAGGAGCTCTTATTTTTAAGGTATTTCCATAAATACATTTATATTTACAAACCTCCTTGTACCCCACTAGCTCTCCTGTTAATGCAATCCACTACTGCATTTTTCCTTCAGAACAGTTTGTTTTCCCTTTACTTTGCTATTCCTGATTTCCTTCTGCTAAAATAGTATTTTTTTCCTCTGCTGTTGTACTTTTAACCAGCATAATGTATTTGTCTGTAAATACTTACACTTAAAACAATTGGGAGTGCTTTATTATCTTKGTCTTGATAACATACAGATAATCCTGTCAGTTGATATCTTTATTGCCTTTAATGAAATTTCTAAACTTCGTTTTTTGATTGTCATGTTGTGTTTGACRAAATCAGAATCCAGCTGTTGGGGTAATTTCAGTTCTCTCTGCATGTTGTCTGTATCACAACAGGTAAAAGTACCATCTTTCCAGCAGTTTTAGAAGTGCAGACAAAGAGTATCTTTGAGGTATTTTTCTGTATTCTGTCACTAAAATCCAGCCTTYCCAGTGTTACAGCAATCAAGACCTTTGTTTTTCCTTATCTAGTCCTTGTCTAAAAGGTAGATTGGCATTACTGTTAGTTTTATGTAACTGGTTTGGACTCCTACTATTTTTAAGGAGTATTTCCAGTCTTTACTATCAATTGGATTTTCCTCATATTCCTGTGCCCCTTTCAAGATGGGGTTGGCATTCCTGTAAGCAGCCAGAGATCTATTACTTTGTCATCCTTATCTTTCCTTCTGTCCTACCTCTTTCCTGTTGTTTGTAAATCCTTGTTTACTGACTGTTCAGGGAGGTGGTGATCTGTGACTAATCTRCTTTACTCATTTTTATACTCTTGCTTGTTTTAAATGTATATAAAACCAGAATTGAATGTGTAATTCCTCAGTTAACTTAACTAGGATAATTTTTGTATTGATTTGCTCATATCCTGTATACCTTTCCATTTTCATTTGCTTTTTTGGATTTTGTCTGGTGTGGAAATGTCTGTATAAYGCCTTACATAATTAAGTGCAATTTTACCAAAGTCTTTTAAGTCTGTCATAGTTACACCCTTATCTTGAGCTAGAATGTCTGTTTAGATTTTCTGTCAATTCCTGTTCCTTTTCCTTTTATGTGTGTGGAAGCAGATGATAATAGAAACTTTTTCTTTTCCAGATCACTTTATTTCTTGTCTCTGCACCTCAGAAGGGACGTGCATGTGTAGGTGCCCGACTCCAGGAACATCAAAATGCCCAATCTGGAGCACCCAGCGTACCCGGCAGCTGACCTGCTTCGCTTGGAAGGTTTGGTGCCCTGCCGAGAGTCCCAGGTGTCCACGTTGCTGTCCATATTTGGCGAGGTAGTGCTCTTGTGTTCTGTGTCTGACTAGAGCAAAGGCCTTCTGCTGTCTCAGGGGGAGAGCAGAAATTGAAGGGTGTTTTTGTGATGTCACTGTGAGCGTGCTTTGGTTGCCTCTTTTTTGAAGTTTTAGTTTTTGTTACCATCTTTAACATTAGTGTTTGGCAGTAGGTTTTGCTGTGTTGGAAGGTTGAAAGATGTCTTGCAGCTGGAAGGACCTAAACAAACTTAGAGCTATTTGTGTCTTTGTCTCTCTGAATTTTGATTTTGCTAGAACTCTATTCTGTATTTGCCAGTTAGTACCAGGCAGTAAGTCTCTTCCTCCTAGACCTAAAGTTCTGGGGTAATTTTTTTCAGTGTCAGTGTAGAAATTCTGTTTGGTTTTGAGCTGTTAATCTAATCTGAGTGTCTGAATTCTAAGTACACTGAATTGTTTTGTTCTTAGTAGTTTTGAAGGTGGTCATAAGAGTTAGAAACCACTGGCTTGTTAAATGGTTCTTTTACTGCTTCACAAAGCTGTGGTAAAAAGTTATGGGGATTTTTATCTGCAAGCTTATAAACAGTTTGCTTGCAGAATGTCTGCTTACATTCAATAACAAACTGGAAATTAGTATTTTTTTTCTGTCTTTAATTATGGGTACTACTAATAATAACAGAATTAATAATACTGTTATACTGATATAACTGTTATCTATGACTGTATATTGATATATACTGTTATATTTGATAATAATAATCAAATTACAATATTTAAGTTTTATCTATGTTACAAGCATAGTGGCAGCAACTCTTCTTAAAAATAGATCAATTCTTGATCAATGTACAGATACTCAAACCTGTATGTCTTGCACAAGAGTGTTTCATCTTAGATAAATTGACTATTATTTTTCATTAAAAGTGTCAATTTTATTTTTGTATTCATTTTTAAGTCAATATACTCATATTCTTAGAAATTAGAACAAAAACCTGTTTTTTCATTTTCACCTGTGTGAAAACCTGTTCAGAGTGTAGAAAAAGAATAATTCCATTATTTCCCTGCATCTTAAGAAAACGACATGAAATCAACAGCATCAGGACCATTAAATAAATACATACATCAAATATTACCTTGTGAAAGAAGAGCAAGCTTTACCATCTCCTCCTTCACACCATTTAATTCTTTTCTGTTTGGTCCAAATGAAAAGAAAGGCAGTTTGTAATGTTTGCAGAAGCTGGGAGAATGTATGGCTTGCAGCTCGTGCTTGCCAAGGTTTTGTTTCAGTTAGTTAACTAATTTGAATTAAGAGCCCRCTGTGTGTCTGTTGTTTGTTGGAGCAGTTTCATTGGCAGTTATGYGATGCTTGATTCTTGCAACTTACCCCCCAGCATTTCAGCAGAGATGTAACAAAAAACTTGATCTTGCTGATTCTATAATAATTGCTGTMTTTTATATTTAATGCCTCAATTTAGGGGGGAAAGTTAGTTGTTAAATCTTTTATCTGTTGAATGAGAAGAAGAAGAATTGAAACAACAACAACAACTTTTTTTTCCCCTTAGCGTCAGCAGTTTAGTTTTCCATCCATCTTTATCTATGGACACACATCTAGTGGAAAAACTTATGTGATGAAAACTCTTCTAACTACCTTACAGGTAAGAATGATCACAAAGGATATTGAATTTACAGTTTATAACCATGGTTCCTCAAAACAGCCTCTGGTTTCTCAAAATGGTTTGTTTCCTCAACCATTTCTGCCTTCCTGATTCTTTTCCTCCACTTACTGTGTCATGAGTATTCTGCATGAGTATCACTTGGCCACTTAGGATAAAATGAAATTGTGCATACTGAGATATTATATAATAACTTTTCTAAGAAAGTTTAAAAAATATAAAAAAGGAGGCAAATATTGTTCATCTTGTCTCCATGACTTAGCCTGAAGTAGCTCCATTGAGTCCTTGTTTAAATTTTTTCCAAAACATGTTTTAAAGTCCTCCTAAGTTCAAGGGTGTCATTACAGAAACTTCCATCTAAATCTGTTAATATCTCTGTCAGTCATGAAATTCAGGGATTTAAATCCAATGACAGGTGTTCCCTTCATGCCTAAACCATTAATTTCTACTTGTGTGTTTCTATAGCTCTGATAATTTCAGYTTGTCCAGAGTGAGCTTATCACTGTATCTGCAGGTTTTATGCAGAAACCCCCTTGATTAACAATTCTGCAGRGGGAGAGGAGTAGGAGGCAAGGGTTTATGATCCTCTTCCATGCAACAGCCTTCACAGTAGCTCACAGCACTGAGCTGACCTCTTGCACCATGTCCAAAGATGTGGCCAGGCCCTGGGAAGTGGCTGGTTTGAGCAGCTCTCTCTCTGCAGAGCTTCTTGTGCCATGTGTGGGTGTCTCCTGTGTGCTGTGGTGCTGTGAATCACATCTGAGGCACCCAGCTTTCCTGCTGCTTTGGAGGTGCAGCACTTTGAATAGCTGCTTTTTGGTGATGTAGCCCTTTCCTTTTAATGGTGTTCAAAATCATGGGAAAGCTTTTTATTACATGCTGTGTGAGTGGATTGCCAGCATGTACCCACACTTCCCCACAGCTGCTGAATCATATTGTATTTTCAGTAGGAAGACTGGAATGAAGTACTTGGATTTTTTTTTTGTTATAGACAGCCACATTCCTGCATCCCAGTGACTAATGTTTCCCAGAGGTTTTAATGCTCAGTGTGAAAAAGAGCATCTGCCTTGCCAGAGATTATGGAATTGTGCAGATAATTTTCTAGCAACCATATTTTTAAGATATAGGTTATCTTTTTTTGCCTTAGGTAGGTTTGACTGTTGGTATTTTGTGGATTATAGTGCCTTCTATTTAAAGACAAATGACTCTAGATTTTCAATATTACTAAAGTTATAATATATTTCATACTCTGTTTTTTTCACTCACTGTTTGCTTGGAAAGATCTGGTTTTCTGAAAATGTTCTGCGCRTTTATGCTGATGACATGAGTTTGATACAGAAGCTTACACTTTATCATTTGTATGCGTTGAATGCCAAAAACGTTCACAGTAGTTCTGGGGAGTGTGCTGGGGAGATAACTTCCTTTGAGATGTCTGTGTTTTCTAGACATTGTAATTCATAATAAACCATTTTATGATACTATAGTGTCTTACAGTTGTCTCAATTTCTTTGAGCTACATGCTATTTGGTTTTCTTTTTTGTGTATTGCTCACAATTTTTCARCCTAGCTAAAGGATACATTGTGCTTCAGCGTTTAAACATAGTTAGAAGGTATACTTCCATTTGAAGTTTCATCAGCTCTCTCTTCAGTTTGTGATACATAATATTTTGACTAGGTGTATAATTTATCTTTTTTTTTAACAAGTTATTTTGGTACTTGCTTGCACTATATTCTGTTGGCAGGGTATGGTTTCTTTGGTTCTCTCATATGGAAGAGAAAACTCTTCCTGGAGTATTTACACTGAAAAAGCCAAACACAGTTGTATAATTTTTCTTGTTCTCTTCAGCTTCCTCATGTGTTTGTGAACTGTGTGGAATACTTTACATCACGACTTCTGCTAGAAGAAATTCTCATCCAGCTGCAGAGCTGTTCATCTGSCGCAGAGCAGACCTCTCCTGTGCATTGTGATACTTTGAATGACTTTGTTCGTCTCTTTAAACAAACTGTGGCCAGTCAGGAGCTTCAAGATCAAACATTATACATTGTAAGTAATTTCATTTTCATGTCCAGTCCCATTCCTGCTAAGAGGGTGTGAGTAATGGCTATTGATAATTTGTATGTGAAATGTGTGCCTTATAGAGCAGTTTGCACAAAATTTCTCAGTAGAGCTCTTTCAGAACCTGTTGACAGATTCTTTCTGTTGGCTTACAGGCTTTAGGTGAGGTTCTGTACTCCTCCTGGTTTTAGATTTTTTTTCTACACACAAACTGTATAGCATAACTAATAACAAACAAAAATTATACCACACATTTAAATTGGGGATGTAATAGTGTTACAAAGTTGTTAAATATAGAGAGCCTGTATTTGTTTTATTATTAGTAAGTCATGCTTCTCTGTTTCCTTGTGAAGATAGCATCACAAATGAGAAAGCAGAGGTGGGGGCCAGGGCAGAAGGGAACATGGAGAATGCAGATGACAAGGCTTGGTTTGCTAGAATAGAACTTAAGGATAATAKTAAGGAATTAAAATGCATAACTTCCTCTGTAAAAATGCTTTCAAGATCTTACATCTTCAGCTACACTTGTGGCCCTCAGAGACAGGACCTATAGTTTTAAAATTAAGATGGGAAAAAAAAAGACTGCAGTGAAAAAATTGGTGATATGCTCAAGTGCAATGAATAGCAGATTGCAGGAAAAATAATCAGAATTTAGGTTGCAGGAACGATTGAATCAGTGTAATACTAGAACACTAGGATTTGGTTTAGGTCTTCAGGGTTTTTTACTGTGGTAATCTTAACTACATAAAGGAGTCAAAATTTGCAGACTGTAACAGCATTTATTGTGCTGAGAGATGAACATGGAAACAAATTTCAGTTATACAAGAGGTCTGATGGAAGGACCATATGAAAGCTGTAGCATTAGTGATATGTAAATATGTATATATGTATAGTGTGAACCTGCAGCATATTCAGACCAAAATTTTAGGCCAGCAGTAGGAATTAAGGTTTTTTTAAAAAGAGTTGAAATTGATTATTTCAGAAAACAAGAACATGGGTAAGATTGATTGCAGTAAGAAACATGCAATGTGATTACCCWGGGTCATTAAGCTGTCAGTGTGCCCATACTGCTTTGGGGTGTTTTTGCAGTCAAACAAGAAGTTCATAATTTTCCTGAACATTCTTCATTCTGTTTCACAGGCTATAGTTAAATATTTTTAAATGGGAATAAAACTTACTTTGCCACAGAGTTAAATAACTTCAGATCATGTTTATTGGAAGCAGTACTATCTCACTATTTCCTATAGGTCACAAGGTTAATAAATTTGACATACTTCTTAGAAATGGAATGAAGAAAATAATGTACCAACGCTTAAAACAGATAAAAAGTTATAAATAGAAGTAGTACAGCTTACTGTCACAAAATTGATACTCTTCAGCAATTCCATAACCACAAAATTTATCTCTCTAATAACATTCAGTGTATTTCACATAATACTTCTTGCAGTAAAGTCTTTCTTTCAGATTAATACTTGGATTAAAAACTATTTTACATCAGAGAAGAATTCTTTATGTATTTCATGAAAATTGGCATCACACAGAAAATTAGAATGTTCTTGAACAATGGTTGTAGAAAATAAAGCATTAAAATAACTACAAAGGTTCAGTTGTATCATGAAAATAGTTGTTGCCTCAGAAGAATTAAGTATTAAATTAGTATTTCAGTTACAGTCTGTGTGGGAACAGACAGGAATGGAAGAAATCAATTCGTGTTTATTAACCTGTGTCATCTGGATTTATTGTAGAGTGGTTTAAATTGAGACTGATGGAAGACCAGCATGCTGGTAACATAAACTGGCAATGCTGACTTATTCCATTTCATTTCAGTAGTAGATAATGTAATATTTCAGCTCAATTAACTCAGAGTAACTCAAGATAAATGTTTACTTTCAAGCAAAGGATTCTAAATGTTTCTCTTAACCCAAGCATAGGTGCTGAATGCTTGTGATTACTTATGAAAAATGAATTTATTCATTTTAACTACCTGAAAAATTGGAGTAGACATAACTTGTCATTCATACATTTACAGTATATAGCACTTTACAGAGGTATCAAGCTACTTTTTTAAATGTAAGTGAGCAGACAGTTTTAGAAAGTGTAGGCTTTTTTAAAAAATTCAAGAGTGGCAAGTCTATATGGACACCAAAGAATAAGGCATAGATTTACAGACCTGGGGGAAAGCTGTYTCTCTGAACCACTTGACATTTTCCACAAGCCAGAGTCACAGTGCATTTTTTGTGCTGTAAGTAGGAACTGTAGTTTCCCATTTAACTAAAAAATRTAAAATGCTTAGATCAAGGTCTTAAAGCTTTGTATTTGGTAGCTACAGGTCGCTGGGTCCAATAAGCAGTATTTTATTAGTGAACACATAGCCASTCTTTGGTCTGTAGTGTAAAGCAGTCTTCATTCCTGAAGTCACTTATTACATGAAYCACATGCAGATATCAATATAAAATCGTATGTTGTAGTTTTTAATAAATTCGCCAAGTATGAGATATTGATGCAGAGATAGTTCTTTCAGATTTCTGTGGTGGGATTCTGAAATAATATTTTCAGAAAATGTTTGGTTGTTCACATAAAGTTCTTTTCCTTATTGTGGGCAACAGAAATGATAGATGTTCTAAGATTTTGATGGAGAGAAGATATGTAATAGGATAGAAAATATAGTTTTCTACAGACCTATAGTTTATATCTCAAGAGCAATAATTCTAAAGAAGTAATGAGCTTCAGAATTTAGATTTATATTGCAAGTAGTAAATAAGCTGCAAAAGAAATGTATTTCTATTCCCTTTTTTCATTTCTGTCAAGATTTTAGGTGTGCTGGAAATACACTTTTTTTTTTACCCAAGTGTAACCATGGATGTCTTCATGCTTCTGTTTTAATTCTTCAGACTCTAAAATGTTATTTGCTGAAGATGTTTCTTGTTTAAGCTGTACATATGCTACATCAGTTACTGCTATGTAAAGTTTGCATACAATAAATCCTGTAAATTCCTAGACTGCAAACAATGGCAAGAAAAGTTTCTCTCAAAATTCAGAATACTAGCTCTTATCTGTTTCTGAAAAATCATATAATGGTAGGGAAAGACAACTCTCCTGGTCTAAGCATGTAGTTACAGTGCTACTGTACTACATGAAAATTTGAAACATGAGAAGAATTTTGGGAAAAAATGGAGGTTTCAGTGGTTGTTAAGGATATCATGACTTTGTTGTGWTATTCCTAACAGGACTTAAATAAAAATGCTTCCTGCCATAAGGCATGAGAATGTTGCTTGTCTAGGGATTGTATGCTTTTTTAGATGCAGAGCTGCTTGGGCTTCCTGGAAGCACATTTGGAACAGTAATCTCTCCAATTCAGTTTCCAGCAGCTAAGAATTAATTTTAAATCCATGTGAGAGTGGGAGTTGAGTTTGTCTATATAATATCATTGTTTTGTTAAAAGGTTCTGGATAGAGCAGAACAGCTGAGGGAAATGGAAGCAAACATCCTGCCAGCATTTCTTAGGCTTCAAGAATTGGTGAGTGTCTGGAAAGAAATTATTTTATGTGTCCTGCCTGTTGAAAGTAACTGAACATGTGGTACCTGTACATCCAGGGTCACAGATCAAGATAAATGATTCTTTAGATGAGAAAAGTTGAAAAATAAAGCCTCACTCCCCAAAAACACAGTGGTCAAAACTAGAAACCAAACTAAAATTTAAACATTGGGAGATTTTTATTAGACCCTTTGTTTTTCTTTTTAGTTGTGGTTAATGCTATCTTATTTACAGTGTCTGATGTGTAGAATCTTTGGAGGCTCGTGTCAGATATATAGCTGTCTTTTCTAGGTTATTTGTCTTTTTAAGAATGAGATTTTCAGGAGACTACCAGCTGTTTCATTTGGCTGGAGCTGCACAGCTCGGCAGCTGTGAATGTGCTTTGACTTGCTAGAGAGTTTTCTCACACTTCTCCTGGAATTATGCCTCAGWAAGTTTCTGATTGGAGTAAACCACAGTGTGTTTTCCTTTCTCACTTCTGAAGTATCAAAGCTTTTGCCTTGAARTAAGCAAAAATGGTACATTCCCTGAAAAGAAACTGAAGACAAAACCRTAAGTTGCTGGTACTTTGAAATATCTGAACATGTAAATAGCTGAAATTATGCTTGTTATCTCAAAGCTTTTGTGTGGTGCTCTTAATCTTCTGGTCACATTGATTTCTCTACTGAATGAAAACTGATCCACAGCTGTGTTCTTAATCCTGACAGCTGGTGCATTTTCTGTCTCTTTTTGTCTGATCTGCCCATGTTCTGGACTAGGCTGCTCTTGAAGCAGAAACAACCTGTTCTGCTGGGAAGGGAGGCAAACTTGGRTCTATAATTGCTGTTCAGGGATCAAAACCCCATAAACTAAGATTTATATATGCCAGAGGAACACTTCCAGATTCAAAATTAACCTCCAAACAAGTCTGTTGTCTTGAATGCTGATATTCCAGTTATCTAAATTCTGGATTCTGGACTGAGGCTTTCTAAAACAGTTGTGCAGCAAATGTTGCAGGGCAATGTTGTAGAAGAAAAACTCTTGCATCTCTTCATTCCTGGAGTGCAAGGAGACCAGGAACACCACTAGTAGTGGTGAAGGATATCATGGGACTGACAGGTCACTGCTGAAGAACAGGTCGTGGATGCTTAATTTCTCTGAGGATTGTGGTGGAAAGTATTGAAGATCTTCATACTGGATGATCAGTCAGGAAGTGAGCACTTCTGTCAGCTGAAATATTAGGAGTTCTGGGAGAGGAAACCAGCTGAAAGAAATGCAGAAAGATACTTGTTGAAAGCAAAGAAAATATTTATATTCCATAAAAACGAAGAAGAAACAGTAAAGAGTATAGGGTGGTTGCCACTTCACCAAGAAGTAGAAAATTAAGTAAAAAAGATTTTCACTACATTTCAGGGAAGGGAATAGCATTTAAATGTCTTTCAAGTCATTCACAGCACTGTCAATTCAATCAGGTCCCTTCCTTTTGTTTTTTGGAGGTGCCTTAATAGTTTTCAAATGTCTTTCTTGAAGAACCATATTTAAAAGCATCTTTTGTTAGGCAGAATTTCTAGTATGGTTGCAAAAACCTTGCAAAGAGGGAAAATGACGCATCATYTTCACAGCAAGTTTTAGCTTCATATTAAGTAGCTAATATTTTGAAGGGTTACCAAAATAAAACAATAACATTTTTAATATGGAGCATTTTGTTACCTATTGATCATACATCCAATCTGAAGCAGGTATTTTGTCAATAAAAACTTGTTTACAAAAATGTATTACTATGAACAACTTCATTGTTGTTAACTAGTAGAACAGTTGGGACAGTAAATAGGTAATATTACCTTTTTGGTTTGGGATGTCTGTGTGTTTGTCTTTACAGACCAGATTGCCTTTTAAATAAAGTACAAGATAGCTTGGTTCCAGAGGTACTGAGTTTTCTTTTTACTTTTTAACTTTTTCTGTTTGCTCTGAAAAATCTGTGTTTAATTACTAAAATAAAATGTTCTCTTAATTTTGGGGTGGGATCTACTTGATATTGTGTATCACCCCAGAAAGCTTACATGTCAGTGAAATGGCAGGAGTTGGAGAGAAATATCATATAAAGATCTGCAAATGTATGATCTGCTTGATTAGGCCAGCTGAAGCTTTAATGCAAATTACTAGTATAGAAATAAACTGTAAATTTAATGATTTTTGTGAAACAGAAAAGTCACAATAGTAATTTTTTGATTGATTCTCTAACATGCACTGTTTTTTTGTTATGTCTCTGCCTGTCGCTCTCTCTTTTGGTTTTTTCTTTTCCTGTGTAGACTGACAGAAATGTGACAGTCATTCTGCTCAGTGAAATAGTCTGGGAACTCTTCCGTCCAAACATTGGGTGCTTTGAGCCATTCACCATGTATTTTCCAGATTACAGCATAGGTAAATCTATTCTTTAATCTGCTTTTTGGGAATTGTATAACACTCTGTCAAAGGACATTCAAAAGCTTTTTCCAGGCTTATCAAGGCCTTTTGCAGAACCAAGAATATGTAATAGCTACTGGAATGTAGAAGTCTATGTTCACACAACCTGTCAAGATCTCGTCTTTTTCCACTTTCCAGAACATCTCAAAGGGTTGTTTTGATTCCATTACATTTGCTGGTTCTTCAAATCAGTGTGGATTTTGTTGGGGTTTTTTTAGTGATGGTTATTGTTTGGTTTTTCCACAGACGTGGTCGATTTATTAAGTTGGCTTGAAAACAGCAAAATTTATTTTTGTTTAAACAGGACATCTGCAGAAGATATTGTCTCAGAATCATCCCCCAGAATATTCTGCAGATTTCTATGCTGCATATATCAATATTTTGCTTGGTGTCTTCTACATGGTCTGTAGGGACCTGAAAGAACTTCGGCATCTGGTGAGATGAGCTTCTTTAGAGTTGCTGTTTTGTTTTGTGATGTCTTTTGCCAAATGAAAGTCTGGATTTATTGTCGAATACAGACGAAGGGAAAATTAGAGATTATAGAATGGTTTGGGTTGGGAGAGACCTTAAAGGCCAAGTTCCAACTCCCCTGCCATGGGCAGGGACACCTTCTACTAGACCGGGTTGATCAAAGCCTCATCCAGCCTGGCCTTCAAAACTTCCAGGGCCATCCACAGCTTCTCTGGCAGCCTGTTTCAGTGTCTCACCACCTTCATAGTAAAAAAGTCTTTCTTATATCTAGTGTAAATTTGCCCTCCTGAGAATGTGTTAGCTTAAAATGTAGTTGCCTTTAAAATCCATAACAAAGGTTGCAATTGTTTTGTGGCTTGAAAAGGCTTCCAGTGTTGTGTAGTTTTCTGTTAATAAATTGAAAGTATTTGGAAAAAGGTGTTTTAACCACGTAATGTAAGAGAAACAAACTTAACAGAAGAAAATTAAGTTGCTTGATGGTGACATTTGTATAAGCTTATTAACAAACATTCTCTTAATCCAATTATTATTTAATTACCTGTACAAGGAAATTTTACAAGTTTGATGTTATCAGTGAAGAAATCGGTGCTCCAGAGATGATCTGAATGTTCTGCCTGTGTTTCCCTCAGGAACATGCTGCTAAATTTCAGCTGAACTTATCTGTTCATATAAAACCATACAGGTTTATATGTAAATGAGATTGCTGTAGACAGAAATGGAAACCAGGGTCACAATTCTTGCAGACATATACTTGAGTGGCTCTGCTTATGARAATTTCATTAGGTTTAGATGCACTATTTGATTGTGAAACACTATGAAAATACGTGATTGGACCCTAAATTCTTTGTGGTTGACAAGTCTCTTCCATAGAAGACAGTGACAGACACAACTGAGTGCAGGCTTCTGAACTCCTTAGTGTCTAATACACTCAAAATGTGTATGCTGTTATGTGTGATTATTAATAATACAATCTGGAGTCTTATTAGATTTATATATGGAAGCTASAYTTTGAGTTTTGTATATTAGCGCAGAGATTTATGAAAGTGCAGTAGGACAAAAAGAGAATGAAATCTGAGGATTAGTATTTTACAAAATTCTGCRTGATATTGATTTAAACATTTTAGAAGAAAGCCTAGATTATAGTGTTCTCAAAAATCTCTTAATCTTTAGGCAAAAGGAGTTAATTTGCATATGAAATATGCTAGCATGTTTTTAAAGAAATAAWTTTTGAAAAAATAAATAATTTMTGCTTGTGTTTAAGTGTGCTGAACTTCTGGAATGGAAAGTTTTATCTGAAAATGAAGAGAGTAGGAAAAGTTCATTAAAACATTTTTATTGCATTTATGATGATAAATTATTATGTTAGTTAAAAAAAAAATGCAGCCTCCGAGTATGATAAACACATCTTGCTGAGCTCAAAACCATGTAACCTGTGATAGATTACTTCTGCTTGTATTTTATGGTACAGAAATTATGCCATTTGTGATGGTATAATGTTTGTAAGCAAGTGGCATAATTATTGACTTAAAAGGATTTGTTGACTTTGCAAAGGAGTTAATTGCCCTGCTAGTTATRCTCTGTAGCTGCATCAGATAGATTGTACTTTAATGTGTTCCATTTTTGCTTTCTGTAGGCAGCGCTCAATTTTGCTAAATACTGTGAGCCAGTGGTCAGAGGGGAAGGTAAGGCTGTGTCTTTAGTTTGAGAGGTGTATGAGAGAGCAGGTGCTGTTCAGTGGGTTTTGGTGAAGACTTTGCTGTGATCCTTGTGCTGTGGTGGCACAGTGGTATCTCAGGTCACAACATCAGTGCTCACTCCAGTTGCACCCAGTCATTAGCACTTGCAGCAGAAGCAGTACATGGTATTTGTGGTGGTGTTTTAGGAAACAAAGGTGGAAATACCCTGAAAATTTTCCTGCTTCCTATTAGTCTTTCTCCTCATGAAACCATCAGAACTTTGACAAAGTAATGGGATAAGTTACTTCTTTGTCAAGTCTAAGAGAAGAAAGAAACCAGGAGGAGAGGTTTTGTCAAACTGATAATCTTGAGATTGTCTCAGAACAGTCACAGAGAAACAGCCTTGTGTGGCAGCATGTGCTTGCTGGATGGATGGTGATGGTGCATCATCCTAAAGCAGCATGTCAGAGTCAGGGTGTTAGACTGTGTTATGCCTGTGACTGTTCAGGTGTCAGGGATGAGTTTTAGTGTTGTATGAGTTAATTGTTTAACAGAAATGATTCTGGCTTGCTGCAGCAAATGAACGCGACACTCGCAAACTCTGGAAAAATATTGAACCTCATTTGAAGAAGGCAATGCAGACTGTTTACCTCCGGGAAATATCCAGGTAATTTGGAGGGCATAGGCTTGTTTGCTTTGTTGGAGTAGCTGGTTTTAACTACCTTCCTCTCACTGTGTTTCATGGCTAATGTTTCTTTTTTGTTAGATGTAATCTTTTTTCTTTAATGTGCATTCCTTTCTTGCCATRCACTGTTAGAAATAGCATATCTCAGGAGGAGATTTAAACAAAGTGGTATTTGTAGCATATAATAGATTCCATAAGTAAAGCAGTGGCAGCAGGTTTTGTTCTCCTTTACAGTGATGCTGGATCCGTTTTCTGTAATGTATGAAACTACCAAGGATGGGAATCCATCACCAGAATATACAGGCACAGTTTAAAACACACTGCTGTGTGTGTTAGCTTGCTAGATACTCACTGTACCAAGGATGTGTGCCAGCCTCAAAATTATTGAGACATTACAGATTTTGAGTATCTGTGTTTCTTAGCTTTGTTTGATAGAGCTAGGTTTGTTTGCTGACTCTGCTTCCTGATCCCTTATTTTCTTCTCCAAGGGCAATTTTTTTCTTACATGGAATTGCCATTTTTGACCGCATTAAAATGTGATTTCCTATTAATGGCTATTGTTCTTGGTATTGTTTTAGATTCCTTGTTTATTTTGTAAGCTGCCAGACTGCTAGAAAAAAGGATGGTGGTGTTCATTCACAGTGGTAATAATTGGCTTAGGTTTAATGTTCTCTCCACCTTTAAGATGAGTGATTCTGATATTACAATATGTGAAGAGAGATCATTCAGTAATGCTTGGTTTCTTTATCTTGGTAAAAAATTACTGATTTTTTTCCTTTCAATGTCATTGAGGTATAGAATATTCTGGTCACAACCTGAGTGTGTAGTAGAAGTCTTTGCTAAAATTCTAGAGATGTGATCATTCCTTCAAAAAGAGAATTGATTTTGCTTTTTTCAAACTAGGCTTCGCTGTAGCATGCAGCATTTTACTGTTTGGCTCAAATATTTGTTTATATTTAATATTGGTCTTCATTACACAGTCGRCTTGGGATCTTCCTGACTTTTTATGTTGTGTAATTGCCTACTCTAATTAGGTTGTAATAAAAGATTATGATACAAAATAGCTTGTGAATTGTTTCCAAATAAGTGATTTCCCTCTACAGTTTTCTTTTATTGTAAATTTGAGCTTGACTTGATTTTTATTAGAAATTCCAGCTTTCTGTCTAACTGTTCTAGGATTTAAGTAAATACTTGAGGAATTAAAATCACTGTATCAGTTTTTCTGGCCACAGAACTGTGATTTCTGGTTTTTTTTCTTGGCCATGTAATTTATAGTGCTCGAGCTTTGCTATCAGCTTTTGTGCTACCTGAACTGAAAGGAAAATTAACCTTTTTTCTGCTGTAAAATAGACATTGGATAAAATCTTAACTGACAGTTGTTTTGTCAGTCATTGTAATTTAAATATTACAGGAGCTCCCATTACACTGTTCTTATAAGTTTTATGGCTTATGGCTGATAAACTCTGTTCGTGAGGAACTTTAAAAAACAAGCCAAAATAGTTCCTTCAACAAACCTATCTTTTTGTAATCCCCTTGTGGTGTACAAAATGATCCAAAATATGAAATTGCTAGTAATGTCATTCCTTTAGGGAAGTTTTAAAGTGAATTTTTTTGCTATTGTTTAGGAAAACACCAAACTACTTAGGGGCATTTTTCACTGACAGAATCCATCTTGATGACTTCTATTGACTTCAAAATTACATTATGAAGTAATTATAGTATTCTTCTCACAAATATAGACAGTTATTAAGCATATTAAAAAGAATCAAAACTATCAGTGTTTTTACTTTTTATGCAATTCTGCATTATTCTTGAAACTTGGAACGCTGTGGATGTTTGCTTACTCATGGTATGGGAGGAAATAGGGATTTTACAATAACATCTTTTATGCCTTAATCTAACATTATTTTTTGCTTTTTTTAATCAAATACATAGTCTGCAGATTATTAAAATTTATGTGTGAGATAGTGAGACCATGTTTTTTTAATTATTCTCTCACTATCTGTATCCTAGCCCATGTCACAAAATTAGAATATACCAAGCAGGTAGCTTTTTCTGAAAGACTATCAAATACTATGCAAATCTTTATGTATTTGCATTGTCTGTCTTTCAGCTCACAGTGGGAGCGTTTGCAGCATGATGATGGAGAGCCTGGGCAATTGAAAGGTATCAAACACAGTAACTGTGCAGGGGTGTGTAATGTGAAATGTGCTTTTTGGTTCCACTTGGTCATTGTCAGCTGAGAACATGTGAATGAAACCACACAGACAGAGCTTCCTGTTAGTGTTCACTTACAATTCAGGGTAGTCATTGTTTTTTGAGAAGGTGTTCTACAAAGGAATATTTTTCTCCTATCATATGTATTGGGACTAGCCTTTCCTGATATATTTTGCAGGTAAAGGCAGTCTTCTTTACATCAGTATTTCTTATGTTGGAATGGGTGAGGACTGACCTGAACCTTGATGGTCAAACCTCTGTGTGCCARCTGGCAGAATTGTCTAAGTGGGGTGAAGAGAATGCTATACCTGGTGTATTGCTCCTAAATAAAACACCTGCCCTGGGTCCAGATTTCTTGCAAAGAGAAATGTCAGAAGTGTAATTGTTCTTTCTCTATGTTCTTTCCTTGGACAAGTAGAGTTTTGTTGGTTTTATACTTTAGATAGGCTGGAAAGTTGASTCTTAATATATTTGTCAGCTTTCATTTACTATTTAGGAAGGAATACTGAAATATTTTCCCGGTGATGTCAATTGGTCATTTTCTTTTGAACAGTTTGTATTTAGGAAACATTTTTTATATTATTTGTCATGACAATTCCTTGAGATAAATGCAAACATCAAACTGTTTCCTATGTTTAGTTTGTGATTGGTGAATGTTCAACATTTTTGACCAAAGGAGTTTGATTCAAAGTGTCCTTATTAAACTCTCTCCCAGATGATCATGAAATATTTTGCACCTGACAACCCCATGAAGGGAGACTTCATTTTAAATGCATTTTCATAAGTGTATGTAGTAGGCAAAAATTTCATGTTGTTAAACCAGCATTTGATAGCAACATGCTTGAGAAGTTGTTCAAATAAATAAAATTCCAGCTCTAATAAAGGTGTAAATCATCAAATAGTTCAGTAGTTCAGTGTGTGCTGTAATATTGGCTGACCAGAAGAATGGAGAARAACCAGATGTTTTTGTATTAAACTAATTGTCTATCTGCAAGAGTTTATTTGKTGTTGCATATTATAAATAGCATGCAGTACAAGAGAATCTCTTAATTATAAGTGAAAACAAAACTGCTGTTCTTTTATGCTTACGTGAGAGGAAATCATTACTAGCAGTCATTTGGGATGCTTTTCCCTATACTGTGGGCCCTGAATCATAACTTTTAACATGTTTAATTCTTTAATCTTTATTTGCTGATATTTGTGGATTAAAGCATAAGGATACAGGTTCTTCACAGAACAAGAAACTGTAAAGACTTAGCAGAGGGCACAAAAGAGACCCTTTAATGGTTTCTGTAATTAGCCAGCTGATGAAGGGTGGTTTGATGATCCTATTCTTATGCATAAGCATGTAAAACAAGAGCGGGGGACTGTAAGGATAAAAATTGCAAACTAAAAGTACTTTGTGAATTCTCCTCAAAAAGAGGGGAAGCAGATATTCACTAGACTGTAGTTTTTGTGGATTTTAATATCTGTGTTTAATCTTAATTAAGTATACATGTATCCAAGGAGGCAGAGTCAACTGCTTGAAGTTTAAAATGTTTTAAACATTTTCTATAGGAAATAGAACAGTGGCTAAAAATTGTTGATCACAGATGAACTAGTTATTGGAAGTGCAACACTCCTKCTTTCTTCACCATGCCAGCCTTGTTCCTGGACAAGCTGTTTGGTGGTCTAGAGGAGTCTAAAGGTTGAATCTTGGAAAAAATTGTTGTTGTATTTAAATGTATCCCTTCATCTGCCTTGTTTGTAAGGAAAATTCCCTTAAATGAAAGCCTGGAATTATTTATATCTTTTTTCAGGAAGATTTATGARTCCCTGATGCTTCAAGTACAGTTGCTGGGAGTCTGAAAGACTTCAGAATGTTAGCTTTGTTTAGCTTTGCGCCATGCTCCTTGGCCCTTCCCTGAGTTTGCATCTGTTATAATGGGGCTGAGAAAGTAATACTTATTGTTATGGCACTAGAGCAGGAGAGAAGGAAAAGAAAATTAATGCAGGGAAGTTTAATTTGAAGTTCGTGGATGTTCAGGCTGGGTTTTGGTTAACTCATGAACTSTTTGTTTATTTTATAGGACTTTCAGCACATACCCATGTGGAACTTCCTTATTACTCCAAATTTCTTCTAATAGCTGCTTACCTTGCCTCCTACAATCCTGTTAGGACAGATAAGAGATTCTTTCTTAAGGTAACAAAATTCATGTCTTAGTGCTGTTAACTGGATTCCTGCATACTGAATTTCATGATTTAGAASTCTTCAGCTGTTTGTTTGGAGCTCTGTTTCTGTGTGCGCTTCATTTGATTTGATGAGCAGCTTTACTGTAGAGCATGTACTGTGATTGGTAATGATCACTGAGTGATTTAAATGTGTAATAAATCCAAATTCTTCATGTCAAATTATGCATAAAGCTGTTACAGCATGAGTGCTGTGCTTTGCCTTTCTAAGTTGATACAGCTTTGTTTTGACAAGATTTTAGTGGAGTGACCACAGTATCCTTAGTTATAAGGTACACTCAAATTTCMAGAGTAAGGTACAAACCAAAATTGCCTTGGCCTTTAATGAGATAAAATTACTTAGAGCACTGTTATGTTTTTTGTAGAGTTCTAAGTTTTTGGAACAGAAACATACAAACACTTGCTTTTGCAGGAGGTATGGATACATTAGCTGCTATGTGTTGTGTTGAAATGGTGGTAATGCATGTTTTAAGATGAATGTGTTAGTTGTTACTACCAACTCCTGGGCTAAACATAATTTTCTGTTAGTTCTTGCCATGTACATGTTGATGGKKTTTTTTTTCTTCTATTTTTTTTCTTCCTTTTTTCCTGTGAGCTAAGTTGTGGTCATACTGCAGCCAAGTGCTGTGGTGCCATTGGTGGTTGTTGTATGTCTCTTCGTGACCCCGGATCTTCAAGCTCCTCAAGCCTGCCTCATTGCCTTATTTTGAGTTATTTGACAAAATGTAGGTGGGAAGACAGGTATCAGAAAAGTGATCAGGCAGATGGGCTTTCTATGCATTTTACCACCTATTACAGTAGGTATTGATAYATGCATGTGTGTATAAATATATGGYATTCATGATGGATGGGTGTAAGCAATTAAAGAAAATGAAGGCAAGACAAATTTGTAAAAATATTACTCCCTCTTCAAAAGAAAAATCATAGATACACATTTTGAGRAGTTACTGCAGTTTCTAGTGGTGAAGGGTTAGGACATTTTCAGTTTGAACTYTGGTATGATCTTACTGAAAGCTATGGGTGTTTCATCCTTCTATTTAGTCCTTTCCTGAGTGAAGGGTTACTTGTAGTAAGTGTAGATAGGCAAATTTTCTTTATGGGCAAGCCTTGTTCTTTGCACTTGGCTGGAGCATTTTCTTTATTAGTGATTTTTTTTGCTGAAGAAATGTTTCTACACAGAAACAGGAGAGCATGCAAGAGTCAAATCTGTAGAGCATGTACCAAAATGTGCCACATCTTCCTTATGTTCTCTGAACAACCTTTTCAACTTACTTTTCTTTCTCCTTTTGTAGTATCTGCATGAGTTTCCACTCTTGCACATGAACTGTATTAAAGTTTTATACAATRAACATGAATTTCTAAGGTTTTTGAAGTAGGGGTCAGGAAGGTATTTCTATCAGTGCTATCAGGTATTTTTTTSCAAGAACTGGTGAAGCAAAAGTCACCATTTTCCTTCACGTGTTGCCTATCAGTTAGCCCTTCATCATGTCTAAAATTGAACTACGGAAATAGCTGCATCTCAAAGCCCAGCAAAACCAACACTTTTGAGGGGGTTTMAAGCTTAGTATTTTTATGACTGATGTGAATAGTGGAAATAGAATATGATTTTTATCAAGTTTGTAAGGAGATTAAGAAAAGGTGACAGAAAAGTACCTTCTGGAGTGATTTGACTAAGGACTAAAAGAAGCAAAAGGAATGCAAACAAAAGGATGGTCACTGAGTTGCTCATGTGCACTAGTCTATAGATGCTAGGCTATAGTACAGCTAAAAGTAAAGTCAGAGCTTGGGGCAGCGTGGAGWGCTAACAGCCCAACAGAGTGGGGAAGTGATGGTTGACACCGCTGCTTTGGTTATGTGAAAATTCAAGAGCTTTGCAGTAGATGGAGAGAAAAATATGAAGCTGATTTAGAAGTCTTTAAAACAAGAAAGAAATCACAGTATGTATATAGGAAGTCTTTATAGAAAGCAGCATTAAAAGCTAATGGAAAACTAGCTCTGAATTACATGGGATTTTGTGCTTGAACAGGAATAGGATACCATATATACCATATGGAGATCCCAGCATAACCTGTAAAATGCATGAATGCAGTTTGTTGTTGTCCATCCAAAACATTCTGTGTAACCTCAGGCTTGATCGCTTTCCTCTGTAAAAGGTTATGGTTAGCTCTGCAGTCATTTTTTCAAAGGCATGATGAAATGATTGCTTTGCTGTCTCTAATTGTGTTTGATATGTATTAGCTGAATTAGCTAATTTTTTTAATCAGACAAATCATGTGAATTGCACCTAAGCCCTGTCTACTATTTAGCTCTACAGAAGACAGTCAAGAAAAGCCACATTTACTAAGATAATTTTGACATGGATGAGTATTGAGGGCCACAAATACTAAGTACAAGATTTTAAACATTTAAAWKAAAAAWTAATTCCTTTMTTTGAGTTTTTTCCCTGATTCATTGAGCATGCTTATAAGATGTATTAATAAGGTATACTKCTCAGGGCTGTGGAAGAAGGAAAAACTCATCAGGTGATATTTTGAGAAATAGCACTTAACTATGTTTAACTATTATTACACCTCTTCACTCATTTTACATCGCTTACACCTCATCCTTCATGTCTCTCTTGGATTTTTTGTTTCTTTTTTTTAACCCATTCATTTGTAACATTGTTTACTGTACTTCTGCCCTTGTCTTGCCCTCACATTTTTAGTTGATATTCAAGAGCACTTGGCTATTTTCTTTCAATAGTCCTTCCTTTTTAAAGACAATTTTAAAAATGTGCAGCTTTAAATTACATTGCATTTCTTCAACACGCACCCCTACCCCTTCACCCTCCCCTATTCCTTCCTTTTGTCATTTAGCTCAAGAACCTTGGAACTACCTTTGTATTGTATTGATTGAATTCCTAGTTGTCATTGTGCCAACTTCTGTAGCATCCAAATTCTGAAATAAGGTCAATAAAAGGTGAAAATTCTGGTGGATTTTATACATGGATACGTTTTTAAATCATTATAGTCATCATCTGTCTTTTTTATTAGATGATTGAGGATATGAGGAGGATGGTAGCATGAAGTCGTATTACAAACCAATTTTTACGTGCCTCATCAGTTCCTGAGTAAATTAAGAAAAAACTTGTGCATTTCACCAAAAAATGTTAGTATGTTGTGTTTTGGCTTTGCACCACTTGGGACAGGGTGAAGCAAAGAAGCTAGGTAAGTGTAATTTTAGGGCTTATAGTAAGAATGATTGGTAGTGACATCAAAGGCAAATACTGGAAGTGTAGTAAAGAAGTAGCCTAGAGTAACATACTACCATTTGTCGTGTATACATTCTTTACTGTTTTAATTACCTTTGCTCTTGTCTGTTGTTTGCAGCATCATGGGAAAATTAGAAAGACCAACTTCATGAAGAAGCATGAGAAGGTATGTATTTTATCCTTCTAAGCTGAGCTTGGCAGCAAGTATTTTCTTTCCACTGTACTTGTGGGTTTGTATTATATTTTGTATTATTGATTACTGTAGAAACATCAGAACTGCAGAAATAACAATTTTTTGGTGCACTTGTTTTGTATGCTACAAATTTCTGTGAGATACAGACATTTTATTAAAACTGTAACATAAAATTTTCTCCTACAGCCATATTTTTRTGTACAGCATAGTGTGCTTAATAAAGCTAATAAAGGACATTGTAAGTGGAGTTGCCAAGTATCAGGATTTCTCTCAAAAATAATTTAATAGTCTTTAAATAATTTTTATACAAAGATTTCTATAATGAAGGAAATTATAATAAAAATAGGGATAGACAATTATAAAAAAAAATAGGGATAAACAATTACAGATGTAGTGTTATAAATAGACTCATTTGCTTCAGTTGATGTGACAGTTTATGTCAATATACCTTTGCCCAGGGAAGCTTGTCTAAAGACTGATTTACAGATCAAATTCACCTTACTCTAGTAGGTGCCTGCATCTAAACCAGTTTATAGCCCTTGCAGAGTCAGTTGATGCTGTCATTGGAGTGAAGGGTGTGATTTGGCTCTTACTAAAGCAGGTTCTATGTTCAGGCAGATGAATTGCRCCACAACTTGTATTGATTAGATTTCTACTGGCTATAGTTAGAATTGCAGAAATTGGTTTGGCTGTCTGTACCTGCTTGGCAGGAAGCTGACATTAGATGAAATAGATCCTTCCTTAAAAGTTTAGGTGTAGCAAGACTAAAAATCTGTTTTGTGATTAATAATTGTGTCARTCCAGAGGCTGTGGGGTTTTTTGACTAGAAAAAATGAATCTTGTGAATGAGGGGAAGAAACTGACTTACCATTCTATTAATTGCCCTGTTACTGATAAAAGCACAATTTGCTTGGTTTCTTTGCGTGGTTGGCCTGGAATGATGACAAGTGAGAGATCTTCCTGGTGAATCTATTTTTGGCTATGTGTTTCCATGATTTTTCACACTGCTTGCTTTGTTAGCCAAGAGGTGGCTTTGGGGACACCTCCTGGATTTGAAAAGTTAAAACATGTATTGGAAATAACATTTGATTTTGCTGAAGAAATGAGTGGTTGTGTTTTACTGATGGCTAATGCCACAGAGGTGCTGGTGGTGTGTTTGAGATGTTCTTTCCCAGAAGCATTTTGAAGCAAACTTTCTCTTGAAAATCCTATTTAATCTTGGCTGCTCTGCTAGTAAGAATAAATCAATGTACTCTACAAAAAACGCAACTGGATGTCAAAGTAGAGARAATTAAACACAAACTTAAAATAAAACAAGTATTTCCCTTGTAAGAACTTTTGGAAGTGTGGGTCATAAATCTCGTAGTCCTAACTATACTGCCTGAGTTGGAATACTGCCCAGTTCTGACTTATAGACTGTACATCTCCTTTTTGCAGAATTGGTTATTTTGAAAATGCTTAGCATTGAACAATCAGGACTTTGTATTTCTTYGAATTCAAATGAATGCAATGTTACTACATACAATAATCCATAATGCCTAAAGTGGCCATTGGTGTCAGCTGAGATGTGAGGTGTGCAGATGCACAAGAGCTCTGTAGGTGTGAGGTTGAGCAAATATGCTGTGTTCTGATAACACAGTTGCCTGTGGCTGGGCTGGTAGCTCATTTTACAGCAGGCCTTACAGCCAAGAAGCTGACTTTGGGCTCAGCCATCTRAACTCTGTTTTAACCAGCTGAACCTGTGGGAGGTATGTGCACTGTGAGTGTTACTCAGCACTCTTTGCCTTGCCTCTGGAATACTCTGTCCACTTTTGTCCTCCTTCTTTGGAAGAAATCTTTAAGCTCCCTACCAACACAAGCCATTCTGTGATTCTTTGAATGCCATAAAACATAGTCTTTCCTTTTCATTCCTTAAATTGGACAAGGTCATCAGACAACAAAAGTAAATGTATAAAGCTACTGACAGGAAATTTGGCATAAGATCCTCTGTTACAGCTCAGAAATGTTCCTGTTTATKATGCAGTTTGAACACTTGCCATGTTAAATAGATCTTTCTATATCTTGATCRATAAACATGTAGTCAGTGTTTTCCATAACGTGTAAGTAGGCTGTATGAAGGACTGCTGTGAATCATAGTGCCTCCCTAGAGGCCAAAAGAATATGAATAATATCATGTAGTACTTCAGGGAATTAAGAAGTGGATGAAAAGGTGTTTTTTCTGTTGCAGACCAGCAATCACCTGCTTGGGCCAAAGCCATTTCCACTGGACAGATTGTTAGCAATATTATATAGTATTGTGGACAACAGAGTTGCTCCAACTGCAAATATATTTTCCCAGGTGAGTGTGTACTTACTTTTTAATTTGCTTTTTAGTGTCTGGAATTCACCAAGTTTTAAATGTTTTTTGTAAGTCAGAATTCTAATTAAATGAAATGAAAAAACAACCACAACAGGTGATTTAAATCGAAGGTTCAGAGTAATATTTATCTGTATTMCTAGCTGTGAATCCAGTACTTTCTGTCTAATAGTCTGAAATCTGCTAATAGATAACTTTTCCCTGGTCCTGGACKGTGCTCTGTACTGATCAGTTCTTTGGTTTCTCGCTGAAGTCTGTAAGCCTGTTTGCATTTCAGGTTAGGGGTATAAATGTTCACTAKCCCCTGGCCAAAATTAGTCACAGTGTAGCACACATTGCTACAAAAATGTAGGGGTGAAGAAGAAGCAGGGGGAATAAGGTACTTACAGGTAAGCAATGTTTGCTGTGGTACAGTTCCTACTGTTCTCCATTTGGAGAAAATTTAAGTCTTGCGGAGAAGAGTGAGTATCCCGTTTCACTAGATGGCAGCATAGCTATAGAGGTGAGTGGAATTAAGTAAATCAGTGATTTCTCAAGACCTCTGGGTTTGTCAAGTGTGTATTGACCAATTCTATATAAGTAAAGATGATTTTCTCCTATCAGTTTGGTTCTTGGATATCATTTCCACCTTAGAAATTCTCAATTTCTTCCTTCTTTCCAGTTGTAATTTTCCACTTCTCTTCGCTAGCTATCAAATTTAACCAAGTAATATTTCAGTTTGTCTGCATTCATGTAAAGTTCTAGGAACAGATTTGTTTGTTTTTTAGGATTTTAGCTTTGTATTCTCTTATTTTTGGCTATTAAAAGCATTTTGGTACACACTAGATGTGAATGTGTTATATAACAGTATTTTACAATATATTTTCTAAATTATTGTTGCTGCATATTTAACAGGCATTCCAGGTAAGAGAACAAATGTCAGTATTCCAATGTRCAGTTAAGTAGTACTGAAGCCACAATTTGTACACATTATAGTTCCACCTTAGGYTAAATTACAGAATTTACAAGTTCAATGAAATGCTTTGTTCTGATTTAGAGTTTGCACTAGGTGGCAGTGTTATCAAAGAATAGYTGTAATTCTTTATTTTCTGAATATCTGGATATTAARTTGTACAGATATAAAAAAAATGTAYRTAATCTTAACCAGGTTAGGACAAAGAACTTGAAATTAAATATGTTTATACAATAATTCAATTTTTAAATTATTTAAGAGTATTTTTAGTTATAAAGCAATTTTTACAWTAAATTTTAATTTAAAATATTGAAGTGTCCACTGCAAAGTAATAAAAAATGCAACAGAATTTAAAGTAGGTTTGGAAAGTAGTTTAAACTAGGCATACTATTTAATTTTTCTTGAATATTTTAAAACAATTTGTATTTCAGTGATTTTTGTCATTGGTTATTCTGTAAGTATATTTTTCAAAGAAAATATTTAGGACCTGTCTTACCCTTATCAGTACTGATACATTTTACTGTTAAATAACACAATCCTAATTTTTTTGTTTGTGTGATCAGCATGGAAATAATAATAAAATTATACAGAAGTTTAAAATGTTTACATCAAATATTTGGCTTCCTAACTGACTCATGATTAATTTTATGTACTCTTTAATTTATAAACTCAAAGGCTGTACATGAACCAAATGCATATTAATTCTCCCCATGTACTCTCAGAAAACAGCATGCCTTAGCTTTAAAGTTGGTCAACAATCACAGTCAAGATTCAAGAAGGACTAGCAGCTGCTTTAAGATCTGTCACTTGCTGATTTGTGGTATTTCTTATTGCTTCTAGTTTTTCTGTATAGTTTCTAATCMCATGAAAATTTTGGTTATTAGCTTTTCAAAAGTGAAACTTCTGTGCTAATGAGCAGGAAAATTTCATTTTTCCTCTTAATGGTAGRTTTTATTGAAAATGTTTAGTTTTTCTAAATAGATTTTCAACTTAAAATTTGAATCTTAATCTTTTGCCTTTAAATATCATACTCTTTAAATGATCTCATACCTTTTTTCAAACCAAGAGTTAGCATGTTTGTTTTACAAGTGTGATCTTTGCAACCAATACAAAACTAAACAACTTCTGCTGTAACTTCTTGCTGTAAGTAGGTTACAGGAGATAGAATTGGGCCCAATCATTTTTGGTCTTCTTCACTAACTAGTACAAGAGAATAGCACAGGGGGTTAGAGGAAGCAAATTTCCACTTCTGCAAATGACAGTTTTTTAGTTGCTACTTTAAATGTTAAAATTTCTCTTGCGTTTGGCCTCTTTTTAATCAAGCTTTTCACACATCCAGTAAGGTTTTTTGAGACAAAGTTAGTGGAAGGTTTGGAGGTTTTAATTATAGCGTCTTCATCTCAGCACGTACATGAATTATTTGTATTCATTTCAGATGTTCCCAGTGTTCATTTTTCTCCAGAAAATTCACTATTTTTCTTAATAATTTGTCACAATACTATTTCTTTAGCTCATTGTGTATTAGTATAACGGGTTACTGAATTTAAGTTTATTTCCTTATTTTTTAAACCAAGAAGATGGAGGTTAGAGAGCTGTTGATTTCTGGAGGCATTTGAGAAGAYGAGTTCTTAAAATGTTTTTCTTCAGATACAGTTTTGTGTAATAATTTAATGGATTGAAGATGATATTGCAGTCATCAGTGGGCGGTACGTTCTGTGCTGGGACAGAACTTGCACAGTTGGTGGTCTGTGGCTGAGTGTGGCTTTGGATGTATGGCTGAGTATGGGGCTGAMGTGTTTTAAAAGGTAAGAGATGGAGAAAATGGTGAAAGGATGARAGTGCACTTTCACACAGTGCTGAAAACCGTGTGACTCTGGGGTGTGCAGTTTGCATCCTACAACAACAGAGAAGTCTTAGAGTTTCCTTRCTTGGTACAGCAGGAACAACCAGGAGTATTATTTGTGCCTCCATATGGATCCCCTGTGCAGAGTAGGAAATATCCATTGTGTCCAAGRGCAATTGCAGCAGAATGGAGGGATACAAAGAAACTTTGTAAAGCTTGCTGAAAGTGCATTTTGCAAAGGTTCTGAGAATCTATTCAGTATAAGAGTAGTATTTCATTTTAGGTTTCCCACATAAAATAGACAGAAATACAGCATAATGCTCTTCATAAAAATGTGCCTTASTGTAGGACACAATTGAATTTATGCACAAAGCATTGGGCAAGAATTATCAGCACCAATTTAAATTTAAATGAGGTCATTTTACATTGAAGAGGATAAGGGCTGTTCATATCACAATCAGTGAGGAAGTAGATATTGTTGTTATGGTTTAGAAGCCAAAATTAACCAATGTTTTTTCCTCTACCAAAATAATTCAGTAGTTGCTTCTTCAAGTCAATTCAGTTCTCCTGGCCATTTTTCATTTTCTAGTCATTTTATCTTGCTTTTGCTTTTTTGTGAAATAGATTYTCATAAAGAGGATTGATTAGATCTGCTTGTAGTTTTGAGCTATGATGTTATCTAAGGTAAAATGGAACAAAGCCCTTTATCTTGCATACTTTTGCATCTTTTATTTCTGGTGTTACATCCCTGAATATTTGGAAAAACATCTAGGGTAACTTCTCAGAGTATAAACTAGCTGAAAACTACCAAATAGGTAACTAATCAGTAACTTCAGTTTTGTTTACATTTTCACTGTAATGCACTAAAATTAGGTCATCCCAGGTTTTGTTTTAATGTTACTCTTTATATTTGGCAAATATTTTCAGATAGTTGTATAGKTAGGATTTACTTCTGACTACAGTGCATTTGCAATCAGAGATTTCTAGGGAGGGTGTTTATGAGTATATGGAGACACATCAGGTATCTTACACATAGTCTGTATTTCATTTATTAGACATTTCTTATCTCTTTGCTGGATCTAAGAAAACCATTTGAATTTTTTTAAGAGTATCACAAATTCATAGAACTAATTTAGTTATAAATATGTAAGAATTTGGAATGAAGGTAACAAACCTAAAATTTTTCAATCTTTTGTAAAGATAAATAGCATTGCAAATTACTGTCCAAAGAGYAAAAACTTTTCATCTGAAGTTAAAATGAATGCAGTAGTGTGCATACTCAATAAATTGAATAGTGTGTTAAGTGCCAATATGATATGAGTCTATGAGAAACACACAAACCACTGATGTACATAACATAATTCCAGCTGGAGGGAGCCAGAGGAATGTAGTTTTCTGTAATTAAGAGAGGAAAAAAGTGCCCTTTCTTGGAATGTAAGAATTTGGAGAGAATTGTTTTATTTTTTCTTGCTTTCTTGTCTGCTTTACATGAATAGAATAGGGAATATCTAATATTCTTTATGGAAACTGGAACAGTATGAGGCAATTTACCTGCAAAATTTCTTTGTCCCTGTTGTGTTGGAAGCATGYTTTATGACTTTCTTTTTCAGATGATAATTTAATGTTTAAACCGCCCTTTATTTGTAAATTGACAGCCATGGTAAAATTTCAATTGCAAGATTGGAAAGATGCCTGATTTTGTTATCTACTTACTTGATTAGTATTTTGGCCTCTATATGTCACAGCCTTTCTGGACACCAAATATCCACATCCTGATTATAGTTCTAACTCTGTTACTGGATTATATTAGGTTTCCTTGATGCAGCAATTTGATAAAGAGGAATTTGATTCTATGATTCTATACTTCTGTGATTTAATTCTGTGAATACTGTCAACAGTTTTTTTCAAATGGAAAGCACTCTTAATCGCTTCTACAAGCTCTGATTGTATTAATGTTTAAAAATAAGAAGTTTTTCATTCCACATTTGACAACTCTTGACAGAATAAGAATTACTCATTTTTGCTAGATCAGCTGTATTGTGTTCCAGCTTTCCTTGCTGTTGCAGGGACTGCTCATAGGAACATTTTGCATCTGGTTTTAACACTATTATTTAAGACTAATAGAATACTCTCCATTTAAAAAGCGAGCAGGTGGGTGAATTTCTACAGAAAAAGGTCTAGTTTAGAATGTATATTGTTCTCCCCTCTTCCCTAAGAGGACTTATTATGAAGAAGAACAAAGATAAGTGGAGCCATTTTTATTTTACAGTATGCAAAARTAGAGAGCATACTCTTGTACTGTCAGTACAAGATGTTATATGTCAGTAAGTAGATTAATTTTTAATTTTTTTTAAATAAGCAAAATGCTGGAAAAATGAAAGTTCCGGCTGATTCTGGTAAAGCACCTTCCTTTGCTTTCCTATTAATCAGAAATTCCACAAGTGCTGTGTTTGTTCTATTTTTGCATAAATGGATAGAGTTATTGCTAAAATTTTACCTGAAATAATTGAGAAGTTCATAGCAGACATTAGCTACCTCAGTGTGGGAGGTGACTTTGGAAGAATATATTTCTRTCCTGTTCTCAAATGAATTTAGCATTTACACCTTCATGACCAAAGTTTATATTGCAGTGAGATTTCTTGTTGTCTGGTTGAATGTTTAAAAAAAATCCTTTTATATCTCATAGATAATATTGCAAACTGATTCAAGACAAAATTGAAGCATATCACACATCTGATTTTGGAGAGTGCCTTTGCTTTATACATCCGTTAGGTGCTGCTGAGATTTGGGAGACTTGAACAGTTGTGTACAAAAATATCTAAATGTTTGAATAATTATTTTATACATTGTTAAAAGGTGGAATCATTAAGTAGTGAATATTCAGAAGGGAGATGATTGTAAAAGTTACGTTTCTCTTGGAATTGATTGTATGTAGATTTTCTTGAATTTTGTTTTTGGAATATAAGCAAATATATTCTCCTGTATTTCCCTATTTTTATCACTTCTTGAGTTCTAAAATTACAAGAGAAGGTGTCATCAGCTTCTGTCCTATTGATTTAACCTGAAAATGACTGCATTTCACTGTCCTCTTGCTTCAGAGGAAGGTACATAAAATTGCACAGCTTAATCCATTCTGACCACAGGAGGTGTCATCTCTGGAATGATCTTTCTATACTTCCATGCAGAGGGAAGCATTTATTTTAACAAAAAAAATATGAACTATATGGAAAAAGGTCTTAAAAGCTTATTTTTAAATATAGTTTTTTGTTTTTTTTTAATGAGAACTATTTAGAATTACAGTATACCTCTCTATCTGGTCAGTCAGAAGATCTTTAGAGCTTCCCAGTGACAGGAATGAGCAAATATAAACCATAGACTCTGGGCTTATCTCAGTCTCATTACTGGTCTAAATAAACTTCCCCTCCTCTTTGAGAGTGCAGTGAAGATAACTAAGGCACATCTTGCCAGCACAGAATATCTGTCAGTCCTCTATAGCGTCCTGTGCGTCACACAGCATTCATATATAATCTGTATATCCCTACATGTTTATTGTCCAAGTGGGTTGGTAGTACAACCTTTTGATCCTGTGACTTCATGGTTGCCCATACCTAAAAGATTATTTTTGTATTGTTAGAACATCTTTTTTAGCAGTTGTCAGTTTGTAGCTGTGGGTATTTTTTTAGGCAATTTTRTATTCTTGCTGTTGTATTTGAACCTAAGTGGTTTTGGTCCTGTATCCTTTTATAGGTATATTATGTATCTGACAGACTTTGTTTTCCTGGATCTGCCTATTGGTTAGAAAGTGTAGTAATCTATTGATCTCATTGTACTGAATTGAATTGATCTCAGTACTGTGTTGATTTTCTGTAGGTTTGGGAAGATGGTGATAAGAGGTAATAAATAACTCCCATTTTCTCATTTTCTGTTATTGGTTACTGGACTAATCTGGCAGAAATTCATGAGCTGAAATGGGAACTTAATGTGATGCACAGCATGGTGACATAGTTAGCACTTTAGCACTGACTATGGCAGCTTGAGAGAGCCTGCTGTTAAGCAAAAAGAAAGGAGAAAACATTACTTTTAACCAAATAGCTGACTSTATTTTTTTCCAACTCTGAGCATAGCTGTGAAAAAAAAGTATTCTTACTTCAAGTAGTACTTTCTAATTAAAATTGTMAAGAGACCGATATGCCTGATTCCTTTTAATTTTAGTTGATGGAGAAAATTTATTTTAGAAAAACTAATAGTGTTTTATCTATATTATGTTGTTTTGATCTTATTCTCATTTTTGGAGGTATATTGATAATACAGCTTTATGATTTCTTAGGAGGCTTTATTAATCAAATCCTATCCTATTCTGTATGAGTTTTTCTTTACAGTAATTTAAAGTAGAAAACTTACCTTATTTCTGTGAAGAGCTTATAGTAATAGGTTCCAGCTTGGCACTTACTCTGTGTCTTTGAAGCAGTGTATTTAAGAAGACAAATCATTGTGAATTATTGGAAACTAGTTTTATGGAATAAAGTTTGGTTATGACAAGGGATAGACTATTGAGAGGGAATGGGGAGTCTGGACTTCAGATGAGGTGAAGTTTATCAGGAAGATAAAGTGAATTCCTAAATATCTTCTCTAGAACAGTTTACTAATTTCTAAACTTCCTTGCTTTTTGATCTTAGTTTTTTTATTTGTGTAGCATGTCCTTAAGAATTTGCTGACCAGGAAGTAGCTGTGTTTAAGGCTTTATGAAATTGATTTACAATAAATTTGTACTTTTTTGATTTACTTTAAATTTAGTGCATAAATTACTTTAATTTCAGTATATAATCTGTTTATAACGTTCACAAAGTATTCTTGTGGCCCTGTGAACATATATATAATTTCCTTGTGCCTTTCACATGTCTTAGATTGCATGCTATATAATATAGGGAATGTGTTGTATCAACCAACAGTTTCTTTAACTTCTGTTCTCTCAGCACATTATTTGTAAACAGTATTTGAAGCTTCCAATCTTAACTTATCTATGAAAATGTGTTAGTGTATCAAAGAAGTAAATATGAATACATGAAAGACAAAACAGAGTTTTCCTCCCAAACTCTTTCCTTTCCATCTCTTTCTCTGCRCACTTACTTAGAAATTGGTTTCATGTACTTACTGGTAGAACATCGTTTAATACTCCAGGAACAAATTTGTGCTGTGTTTACATCAAGCAGTTGCAGCTGAAGCTTGTTAGTGATTGCCTCCCCAATTAAAAAAAATTCTTCACTGTGGTACATGAACTCCTATTGTTTGGAGATAAATAATCAGCTCATCCCCTCTTTAGGGAAGAACAAAGAACATAATAGTACATCTGGTTCATGTGTTAAGACAGCAAAGATTAATTAAGCAAGTGCTGCACAACCTCTCTTGATAACATATATATCTAAAAACAGCCTGTATATTATAAGTTTTTTAATCACTTTGCTTTAACCATTTAGTGTATGCAGAAGGTCTATTTCAGAATCACCAGCTATTCATGGAAATAAGATAGGGCACAATACKGAGATAAAGCAAATTAGAGCATTAGGATAGAATTCATTAGTTCTCTCTCAAATCTCTTGTTTTAAGGTGATATGCCTAGAAAGATATGATTAAATACTAAAAGGAACCTTTCAAGCCCCCAGGTGACATCATTAATACTCTAGAAATTCTATCTTTCTTAGAGGTAATTTGGCCGTTTTCTTTTGCCATTTGGAGTGTGACCTGTTTGGGACAAAGAACCATCTCCTTATTGAGCATTTGTGTAGAATCTGGTTAATTGAAATACAATTTCAAAACTAGAACTAACTCTTGAGATTAAATAGCTACATTGCATGCCCAGTTTCTTCACATCCCTGGTAACTAGAACTAAAGTCAAATTCTAGCTGAAAGGCTACTAAAGGCCAATTTTACCTGCTGTACTTTTTGCTGTCATTGTCTTTCAAGCAAAACTGCTTTGCCAATTCCTTGGTGTTCACATCAGTGAGTTGTAGGAATGCAGATATCTTGTCAAGATCTTCATTTTACAATCTTTTGCTTATTTAATATCTTTTACTTCGCTGCACATACAGTAATGGATGCAATTGCAATTTCAGTAGTGGCAAGAAAGATGGTTCAGAATCACTGATTGAAGGGTTGGCTATAATGTTGCATTCTTTTTATTGATGTGCTCCTTGGACTGGTTGTTATATGGTCCCATGTTGTCCTGTCCCTGCCTAATGCACTCTTACATCTCCCTACCTACAGTTTGTTCTCCTTAGGTATTTACACCTCACCTGTCACTTCAATACAAGCTATTTTGCTSTATCACATGTGAAATAAATTTTTAGCATTGTATCTGTACCATTCTATCTGTAGCTTCCATTTCCTAATGAGGTTGAAAAGTACTGAGACTGTGCCCATGAACAATGTTAGAGCATAAGGTAGCAAAATGGTGCATTAAAGAATATGTTGGATCACTTTGGTGAATGCTTGTACTGTTTCTGCCCTGCCAGCTGCAGTCAGTTCTAGCTACTGACTTTGTGCTTGACACCCCTCCTCCCCTAAAGACCCTTTGCTGCTGGCTGTGCTCATTTGATAGCAGATAGTGGGGCTTGCCACAGTRTCTTGGACAAAGGAAGCAGCTGCATTGAAAGAGAGGATTTCAGAATATGARGCTTATTCACAAAAGAATGCCTCTTGGTAGATGAGGAATAGTTAGGAATTTACATAATCTCTCTTCTCCATCTATGGAAATAAAAACTGGAAAATATTAGAGGGGAGCAATGTGGAAAATTGATAGCACAGTATAAGTAAATCTCATTTATGGAAAGTGTATATTCTTAGTAAATGTTGCAAATATTGTTCATTTAAAATATGGAGAATGACAAAACAAGGTGAAACAAATCCTACAGTAGCWTAGACTTGGAAAAGCTGCTATAATGATGATGATGACAATGATGATTGTTATGACTGAAAATGGTTCTGTGTATCTGAAGTTGCATAGGTGCTGCAAAAAGTTTCCGTCCTTACCACTATATTATTTAATTTCTCACATTAGGTGGAGGAGGGTGGATGATAYTAGAAATAATGTGATTATTTTAGGCAAGATTGGGTCTACCTATGTATGTGTCTGAATAGTTAGAGTACCTAACCACACTGACTACCTCATAGGTAGGTAGTCAGTGTGGTTTTCTAGTTAATGGAGAGAAACAGACMTGCACCCTGATGCACACATGAGCATCTAAACCCACTCTGTTAGTGAAAAGTTTTAAAATCTGTACTAGGTTTCAGTGAAGTGTGTCCTGATGCACTGACTCCTCCATCCTCTAGAAATGGAATCAAGACAGCCTCAAGTGCAAACATTTACATTATATCTGTGTAAAGCTATTCTATCCTGAAGGACTAAGAAGTGTTTTCTCAGTCATTATTCTGGGTTTCTTACAAAACAAATGGAAAAGCCACCATCAAATATCCCTGCTTGGATKTCATATTCCTTGTCAAAATGTTTGCAGACTGGGGGCAGTGATTGATTTGTACACCTTCCCACTCATTCTTCCTGCAAATTAAGTTGGGCTGTCACTCTGCAGTGAGTACTTGGGAAGAGCCTGCCCAGGGTTGCATTGCATGGCTGGCAGGCTGGTGTTGGCCTTCTCATCCTTTTTTTGCTGGACTGCTTTTGACTTATTCCTAAGGACAGAGTKCTGAAATTCATCTTTTTCTGATAGAAACTTATTTTGCAGAATTCTGTGATGRTGACCTGTCATTTTACATCCTTGAACTTGCAATCTGAACCCTACAGCTTTGAACTGTATTTCAGTTACAGCAACTRTAGACTAGCTCAGTGTCTTCTGGAAAATGCTCTGAAAGTCATATTTTTCAATGTGAGAATGCTGAATATGTCAAGAAGGGATCTTCTACCTTTGTTTTGTGAAGTATGAAATAAAAAGAGGTTAGGTATAACCTCTGCAAGTGCAAGTCATAGAAGATTTACCAAAAAAATGGAAGACTTACAAGTTATTTAAATTTCAGGAAGTGTTTCRGAGGTAAAATTTAAAAATATTACTGAGATTCAGTGTGGATTTTTGGCACAGTTTAAGTGAAACTAAAATTGAAATGTTTGAAGACAGATCTAGTTCAGATGAGCAAGTGCTGCTCTATAGGTGTGTTTCTCTAACATGTGCAGCTTTTTGGTGCAGCTTTAACTTCATTCAGATGAACATTCGTTACCCTGCTGTTACCCAYGTAGAGAAAGGTGTTTAAAAAAAAGGAAACAAACATGAACAAAAACTCAAAACCAAACCCCAGATAAACAGACAAAAATCTCCATTTCAAAAATTATGTACTTTCAAACTCTTTTTAGTTTTCTGATTAGTAGTTGTTTATGAATGTGATTAAATTTATGTATGTTGCCATTTCTAACAGGACCTGATTCTAGTCTCCATAGCAGTTCTCMTAGAATATTGAGAAATATCTTTCTGTGTGCATGTTTTTACATACTTTTTTTCCTGGCTGCTCACCTTCCATAAATGTTTCCTGAAATAGAATGCAAATGAACTGTGGGAGCTTCATCATCCTATTGTGAACATTGTAAAACATTCCACTRTGAGAAATAGAATATACAGGCAATATATCTGTCTTCTGCAAAGTTTTGAATTCAGACTCTGGTTAGTAGTCAGTTTGAAAAAACATAGGAGATGTGGTAGCTGGGATATTTTTTGAAAGTCATAGCTTGAGAATATGAAGAACCAGCTTTGCCTATTTTAATAATTGAACAGTGCTGGATGAGTTGTTGACCATCTGTGACCTACATAAAATGAACTAGTGGGTGTTCCATGTTCTAGATATCTGCACAAGAAATATGGAAGACATTAGAAGAGAAAGTAATGAATTGTATACAAAAAAAAGGAAACTCTGGTGTAGTAGATACAGACAGTAAACAGATTGACTCAAGAGATTACCACACAGACATGAGAAGAAAACTGAAGATTGTTGTTATAAAATGATCTTTTTCAGTCTTTTTTATTTATTACTAGCATATGGCCTAGGAAGACTTTTTGCAACAGATATCTTCTAGTGTGGAATGGCCTCTAATGGATGTATGACACTGATGGTGTAGAGAAAAGCTTTTTAATAATTGGTGTGACTGTAGTGCTTGTGAAAGATGCTAGACTGACAGTCTAGAAGACTGGGAGCCTGAAGTAATCTGTTCTGATTCACAGAGCAGGTATAGCAGAGACATCAATGGCACAAAATCTCTGTATTGGTTTTTAATTATAGCCTGAAAAGTCTACCTTTTGTTTAGAACAGGCTGTCTCTAGTTAATAGTGACAGAGTTGCTGTTCACCCTAGTACTTAGCTCTTACAAATGAGCTTTTGACATAGAGAAGCTTTCTGTTTAGATTAACAACTTCTGTCACAAAATGTTATGGGCTTCCAGTGGAAGTAGTGAAGGGAGAAGGATGGCTAACAGGGAGCAGCACATGGTCACTGCAGCTGTTGCACAGGAGGCTGGTCTGCTGGTCATCATGTCCTTAGCCTGCCTTTTTCCTTCCYTCCTAGACAAACCATTGACACCTCACTGGTTTTAGCCTTGTAGTAGGCATTTTGTGGGACTAGCCTGTGGAATGCTATTTGAGCAGTTGATTTAACATATTTTCCATGTAGTTGTCAGCAGAACCAGAGCATCTCTTGACTGGGAGAAATGAAAAGGTACWGGTGGAGATTTGACATGGCAGAATCTCCATAGCAGTAAAGAAATCTACTTTTATCCATGATTAGATAAACATTCAAACCAATATCTTCTTCTCCTCTCCCATATCAAAAATAGCCCAAATTTTAATTCTACTCAGCATCTGGAATTCCCTAGAGTGAACCAGACTCCAGTGCAATTTGTGGTCTCCATCTGGCTCAGGTGAAGCTTTTGTAACTTTACATTGTGCTGGGGTACAGGGGCAGCTCAGTGTGTTAGAGTGATGAGGAGGAAAGATAGCAAACAGGATAGGGAGTAATCAGTGTGACAGGAGATAAAAAGTAATGCTTGAAGTCCTCATGTCATTTTCTTGTGACTGAAAGTATTTATGCAGATACTGAAAAAGACAAATGCAAAGAAAAAAGGTTAATTACCAGTACTCCAAAACCCAAAGGTATTTCAGACTGATTGCCCAAAATAGATGGTGCCTAAAACCTGGATAAAGACCCAWACATGAAAATGAGTAGTGTAAACAATTTATTAGGCACTTATATTGTATTTTAATAGCAGAAATGCTGGTGCAGGTAATCTCAGTGTGGTAGTTTCATTTTTTTCTGTGATAGTTTACATGAACAGAGAAGAGATTTGAGTCTGATGTTTTATTAAAACAAACAGAAAAAAACCAAACAGAAAAACCTACACACATCAGTGAAAAGTCAATATAAAGTAGTAAATGCAAGCTGGCATGCATAAGTGGATATGACCTGGAATAAAGCTGTTCAGAGAAAGGAAAATAATTGCAAAGCAGTAACACTTAAAAGAAGATATAGGCATGAAGACTGGCAAAAATTAAAGGCTAGAAGGGAATGACTTGTGAAGAAAGATTAAAGGAAATGAACACATGTAATTATTACTTATAGCTATCTGTGTGCTTGGTGATGTTCAGATGAAGAGAGATGATCCCTACACTAATTTGGCTAAATAACTACCAGGGGATGATGAAAATGTCTGAAGGTATTTATAGTCTTCAAGTGCGAAAAAGGATTCATTTAGAAGAGTTCAAAAAAGGTCTAAGTAGGAGTAATGAAATAAGATGAGCTTTTTTAGCTTTGAATACTATAAAAAACCCTTCTTTTGGAGATGGTAAAGCGTGTGATAGTCTCCCCTGAAGTTTTAGTGCAGTGCCCCACTGCTTGAGCTATTGCAAATGACAGTAGACAAAGCGTTCAGATATAAACTTAAAAGAAGGGAAAAGAATTTTTCATTGGTGGGAGGAGAGTGAAGATGACTTAATAGATATTTTCTATCTTTAATTTTGATGGTCTCACATGGTATAAATTAACAAAATAAGACTCATGGTATACTACTGAAACATAATTTATGTAAATTCGATTTAGAATAGGCATTAACCTTGATCTTTACTTCAATTCTGCATTAAGCCTTGCCTTTGATACAATAATCTTAATTAAAACTGAATATTTTATGATTTAACTCTCTCTGCCTCATGAGCAGAACAATACTCTTATCTGTGTTACCTGTAAAAGTGCAATCCATATAGACTATCTATTGCATCAGATGATAGGTTTGCTTAAGGTCATTTTCATATGAATAAAAGTACTGACAAAGAGCAGTTTAATTTGTTTGAAAATTATTAACTCTTATTTTACAACCAAATGTTAAAAAGCTAGTTAAATGATTTTTCATACATGGTGAATTAGGAAATGTTGACCTAATAAATACTGTATTCTTTTGGAGAAAAAAAAAGACAACCTGCATGAATGAGAAAAAAAGTAAGTATTGGCTGATGTGATGTGTGACAAGCGTGTCATCGTGTAACTGTCAATCACTGTCATCTTCATAATACTTTTAACTGGATTAGGTGAGGTAGTAAGAGAAAAGCTGTTCATCTTGATGTTAAATCCTAATATGTTCTAAAAGGAACAGGCAGGAATTTGAAATGGGCATGAAATTTTGCCTTTTTTTTAATTTTGGAGGGCTTTTTGTTGTTGATGGGTGGGGGTTTTGTTGTTTGTTTTATGTTTATTTGTTTTGTCATGATGTTAGAACARTTGAAAGCTGTTCCAGATAAGTACTGGAACTTGCCCTCCTCTCCAGACACATGACCATGTGCACACATGCAAGACACATCCTTAATCTGGGGCTACTTTGTAGCTGCAGGCACTGACRCAGGAGAGGCATCTTCAGGTTGCTCACTGCTTATAAATGGAGACATTTGTAAAATGACTTTTTCCAACTTGAAAAGATGTGCAGGTATTGTCCTAGTAATTTTGTAATAATCTACAGTAGAGGTTCAAGGAAAGAGAGTGTAATATCAAGTGACAACACTTAATAAATTATGTATGTATGTGTATATATATATATATATATAAAACTTAGTCTTAAAATGCAGGAGGCAGGCAAACCTTTGAGTATCCATCTATATTGAAAAAGGCCACGTTTTTCTAAAATTCTTTAATTCTTTGTTGAATTTAAGGTGTCAGACTAAATACTTTGGATAAAAAAGCAGCTGTGATAAATCTCGATATCTGGGCTGCTTCTTTACTGAGTAGCTGACTTACATGTCTCACTGGAATCTTTGATTATGTCAGATATTTAGTGGACCCAGTGTAAGTCATCAGTCTTTTTCTTCCTTGGTTAAATAATATTTGCCAGTCACTTTCATCAGCATTTGAGATCTTTTTCTCCCATTGTTCTAGTTTTTTCTTTGTTGGCTCTAAATACCAAGTTRCAGCTGTGGTACATTGGACATCCACAAAGATTGCATATRTACTGATACCTTTACTTCCCATTCAGAGCACAAGAAACATAGCAGTATGTATTTATTGTGAACAATTGTCATATAAATGAATTGATAGTGTATTTTTGGGCTCAGCAGCCTTCTCATCAGTTCATTAGCTTATTGGATTCAGCACTTACAGAGAACCCACAGAACAAATTTGTAAAGGTGAATACATTTATTTGCTGAAGGAAAAAAATAGAAAGTGAATAGTTAATATAATTTTTACATTTCTAGTCCTCCCATTAGATCTTTACAGGAGAATGTAACACCTGATCACATTGAAAAAAAAATGAAACTCTTTGCTTTTGTAGCACCATTTCCCTGCTTTTTTGCATGTGTCATCTGTGGCATTCTCAAGTGCAGCTTTTAATGGCCACACAGAACACGGGAGCTGTGGGTTCTGTGTGGGTCTCTGGCACCAGAGGATGTTGTGTGGCTGGTTCCAGGGAGCCCAAAGGGTTAAATGCAGTTTAGCTTTTCCTCAGCTTTCTGGGAACCTGGCAGTGGCTTTCTTTCAGTTGCTTTGTAACAGGAGGAACAATACCTGAATTCAGCCTTGGGTTGTGTTGGAGAGGGGGAAGGATTCAGGTTATAGTGTCAGAGGCAGCAGTTGCACTCGGGCAGTACCAGCAAGTGCTTCACCCTCTGGCTGAAAAAAGGGGAATGTTAACAAGGCAAGTCTCAGATAAGACCATATGTATGTAGGGTTTTGTTGTTATTTAATCCATTTCTCTCTGCTTGTGGTTTTCTTTTTAGCTAAATTAATCATGCTGTTTTGAATAGGCTGCATTCTGCCACTGGGAACTGTAACTCASGCTCTGGCTGGTGATGAGCCAGCCTAAAAACAGGGGGAGACAGTTTTTTTTGTGGCTGCACTCAGGCAGGAGTTCAAGAGTCTTGTCACTTGGAAGAAAATAAGCATTTAGAAACTGAAAGTTGAACTCCAAGCCTAGATAATGATGATGAAAAATAACCTCTGAAAATTCTTATGGTAAGATACCATTCTATTAGTCAACTAAATGGAAATTATTTTTCTGAATTAATGTTTAACAGTTTATTTGTAAAGGAGATGAATATGTTTATGGCTACTGACTGTATTTCATCCATGATTTCTTCAGTGAGCTACTGTTTAAAGACCACCAAGATGGTTTGGTCAGAGGAGGCTGCATGGGAGTCTTATGATTGTTTCAATTTTCTGGATTTTCTAATTTCTTTTATAGAGGGACTTAGATTACGTTCCAAGAAACAAGACAAAAAAAATATCCCAGCAAGAAACCAACTCGCCACAAGGATAAACATGTCAGTGTTTGGTTTCTGAGTTACACRTTTCTCCACATCCAAACATTGTTTTGTCTGGAGCAGGAAGATGCAGCAGTAGTAGTTGAGGAGAGCCCTGTTGAGGCTGCCCCACCCAAGTGCTCAATATGTTTGAATGTGGTGATCCAGGCACAGGGTGTGGAGCATCYTAGGCTGAGAAGTGGGGAAGCAGGAGGAGCAGGAGGCTTGTAGAGGAGAAGGGGATATAAGGAGCCACAGCCAGGAGCTGCTGCCCTACTCCAAGGCAATAGGCACAAACTGAAACACAGGAGGAACATCAGGAAGTGCTTTCTTACTGTGAGGGTGATTTGAGTGCTGGCCCAGGTTGTCCAGAGTGGTGGTGAAATCTCCATCCTCAGAGATGCTCAAAAGCTGTCTGGACATGGTTCTGGGCAGCCTGGTTGAGATGGCCCTGCTTGAGCAGSAGGTTGGACTAGATGGCCTCCAGAGATCCCTGCCCCCTCAACCGTGCTGTGATTCGGAGTCGTGAGGGACGTAGAAAAGCTGAGGTTGTAAGGGGCATGAACAGAAGGTGGTTGAGATTTTTGCATGGGGAAAAGCTTAGAAATAGAAGTCTTTAACACAAAAAAATATCATATTTTAGTATATTAAAGATTTTATCGCATATGTTTAATTAAGCTAAACATTTTGACAATACTGAACTTTYGTACACCAAAATACACAGCTTTTTAGTAAAACAAGATTCAAGGAAGGCTCTGAGGAGAGCTTCTGGCCAGAGAGGCTCTTATGTCAGATACTGCCTCAATTGATAATGTATATTTCTTTGTAACATAAAAGCTGTTGCTTTTATGAACTTGTTTCAAGTCCAGTCATAAGGCTGTCAGAACACACCATTATAGAAAAATGTTGCTTTAGCAATGTTTAGCAGAAGCATTTAGCAATGTTTCTTTTTTTCAAGGCTTTAGTTTTTCATGAAGTGGTAACTTTATCATGCATTTCAAGCAAAAAGTGTGGTTTCAGGATACAGTACTGCAATTATCATTATTAATTTGAAATACAACAAGCTTTAAATAAAACTTTTCAACTAGCATGTATGAACTAGYACTTCGTATACAGGAAGAATAAACAGCAGCATGATGACTTATATTGGCTGAATTTATCCTAATTGTTTAGTGGCTTGTTTAATACTTCATATGTCCAGCTAATTTCAAAATGGTCACTTTTTCTTTAACAAAAACAAACAAAATATTTCTCCACTGCATCTGTATGATTTATACTTGAACTGAAAAACCAAAGTTTCCCATAAAAAAACTACAGGCAAATGCAAAATCTCAATTGTTGTAAAAGGAGACATTATTTATATTGCTTCTGCAGTTGTAAGACTCTTGGGATTTAACTGTTCAACTGCTGTATGGGAAACATACATCTCTGGTAGTATTTGGTTTAGGAACTGAAGTCTTGGTACTGATTGTTAAGGGCTTTAGGGGAAGGGAGAAGGCACCTAAGAGCAGCCTTCTTTGTATGGAATTGTAGGTTTTAGCAGTTCAATTACTGGAATTATATTTATATATATTTTTTATATTATGTTTTTATGTTAGAGCTTCATAGAGARGTATTAAATATACTCAGTAGAATAGGTGTGTGTGTATTTATGAACGACATATCATTGAAGCCTRTATTTCAGAAAGAATTCTCTGCCAYGATTTGGAGAGTTCCAGTTCCATGAAGAAGACAGCTTAGTGACTTAAGATCTTGCACAGTGTGTATTGTGTGTGTGCATTAATGTGYATACACATAAATTCTTTCTAGTACCTGAAAATACCTTCTTAGAGATAGCCAAAATGAGCTGCGCTCTTCGTTGCTGAAATTGGTTGAGTGTAGTTTTGTTTCTACACTTAAACTCTCTAAGTTGTTTAGGACTGTAAATAAACAACAACAAAAAAAAAACCAACAAAAAAACTGTGGAAGGTGGTGACAAGATCATCTTTCTAAACAGTGACTTCTAAGTCGCTTCTTTAAAGTGATCTTTTATGAACATGAATTTTTTTCATCCCAAATGCATCCTCCAACTGTGTACAGTAGATTAAATTCATTCTTTAACATTTCATATGAGACAGGCAGATGTACTGCAAATGAAATAAAAAGATCAAAACTGGAGGTAAAATAAGAATAATTTATCCAACTAATATGTACATGTGATTAGTTTTATCTCATAGGCTGCAGGATAATGCTGTTATTTGTTGTAAAATAAGAGTTTTGTGGAAATCCTTGCCTGCTTTCCTAAGAAAGTGATTTTCTTAACAGAATCACATAACTTGATATTTTTAAGTATCTACATGGTATTTTATTTCTGAGAAAACTAAGTTTTGTATAATACATATTCACTCCTTGAAAAACCTCCCCCACTGCTTCTAAAATGTCAAAGCTGAGCACAGGGATTTAGCCATACAAGTTCTATTGAGATTAATTGGATTTGTATGGCTAAATCCATGCAGTTCTTTGGGAAATATTGCTGTCCCTTGTATATAAAATATAAATATATGTTTACAAATACAATATCACAAGAAATATTTAGACAGGGCAGTAAAATCAGGTTTAATTTATGTTTGGAGATGAATAAGTTTGGGTTTTCTATAAACTAAGGGTTCCTGTTTTAGTATACTGAGTGAATACTAAGCATGTGCTGTGCTTGCCTTAGGGCTTCATTTTTTTTAAATGCGTGAAGCATTTACATAGGAGTCTTCTGTACTTCACTCAGGAGGGGGAAGAGCATTTCTGATTCATTAATCCCTTTTTCTTTTTCTAAGTAAGTGGGTCCTTCACATCATGCACTCAAGAGGTGTAAAATATACAAAGAAGTGGGAGGGACAGGCAAAATGATGCCTGGCTTGCTATAAGGTATAAATTTAAAATCTGTTTCTCTTTGCCAGAAGAAAAATAGCGAGGGGAAAAAAGGGCAGCACTAAATCTACTGCATGTGCTTGCATGATATGCAGGTTTGGGATAATTATTTTCTCTCTTGTTCAATAAAGTGAGTTGTTACCATGGTAACATTTATATTGCACAATTTCTCTGTTATAAAATAAATGAGAACAGTTTTAGAGTCAGAAAAGTCTTTGTATGGAACCTTTTTCTTTTCTGTATTTTTAAGTGTAGAATTGTGTCTTAAAATTTTCTTGAGATGACCAAATTTTGGTGCACTTTCCAGATAAAATTAGTCCGCTTTTAACAGTATGTAGTGCTTCTGCAGGACAAGATGTGCAGGATCTGGTTGTAAAATTGAACTCAGCCATCAGGCAGATGCAAACTGTCCAGCAGCTCAGAGGAATGGTCTGTATGTCCTGACCCAATAACCAGCTCCTGGCAGTGRCACCTTGCCTGTGCTGCTGTGTCACCTTGGACAAGATGTGCTGAGAACTTCATAAAAAGTGGGTCTGAGTCTTCAGTGGCAGAGGGGCAGGTGCCCAGGGTGAGTGTTTAGAACCAGAGCATACCCTACATAATATTTTGGTCTCTGCTGCTTGTGCTTCTCTTACTGAGGAATAGCAGACTGATAGCACCACTTCTGACCAGCTGCTTCTTTGATAGGGTGGTTTAATATTTAGTGACTGCAATGCAGATTCTGCAATGGAATTTTAAAATATCCTTGAGCAATACTCTGTTTCTTCTTTCTGAAGAGACTCCAGAAGATAACCATGGGAGCTACTTGCCCACTATGTAAAGCTAATGTGCAAGGCTTCCAAGAGGTGGGAAAATGTTTGGATAGATAGTTGATTGAAATGACAGGTAGCTTTTCATCAGACCCTAATAGTGTCTTTGCCAATCATAACTGCTTCTCTTTGTTCAGTTTTGTTTTTCTCCTGTATTTTCTCACTACAGCATTTTAGTATGAGGTGACTCTTTAATCTGCTGAGATCAAAAGACTTCATTGCTTGCTTGATTCTGTCTTGTTTTTTCACACCTTTCTGCTGATCTCTTGTATGGATTTTTCATTTTGGTGATCAATACAGTATTTTTGAGGGATTAGGCCATTTTAAAGTGATTTTATTTTAATATTCAAAAAGTCCAGATTTATAATTACTGACTATTATTGAAAAATCTTGACACAGTGATTATTCAAAAAATAGAGTGGCTATCACAGCTATCAACTCCAAAAGAAGTAAGTTCATTAGTCATGGGAGCGATTGTTCCTTGCCTACACTTTATTCCACTGAAACTTACATAGGATACCTTGTGGAGGTTCTTTTATGCTTTTCAGAACACAGATTCATTAAACTTGGAAAAGACCTCCAAGCTCATCAAGCCCAAGCTTTGACAGAACCACCACCATGACTACTAAACTGTAGCACTRAGTTCCATGTCCRGTCATTTCTTGAATACTTCCAGGGCTGGYGACYCAAACACCTCCCTGGGCAGCCTGTGCCAATGGCTGGCCACCTTTTCAGTGATGAAATTRTTCTTCATGTCCAACCTGAACTTCCCCCCTGGTGCAATGTGAGGCCATTTCCTCTTGTCCTCTCCCTGGTTGCCTGGGAGRAGAGGCCATTCCCAAATGGATTCACTCTCCTTTCTGGCAGTTGTAGGGAGTGAAAAGKGCACTGAGACTCAGCAGCCAGGAGGGTGGCTGCACTCTCCTACGCATCTGCCGGCAGGGAATGCTGCACAAACTGCCCTGCCACATCCTGTCTGTCCTGTTTGCCCATGCTTTAAACTGTGCTCCTGGTCACTTGTGTTCCCTGGAGCTCTTCAAATCTCCCACAGGTGCTTTGGCATCACCCTCCCCATGTCAGCCTCCCTCACAAGAGCTGCCAAGCTCCTGCTGATCTCTCTGCTCTCTCTTGGGTTTCCCTGATTCTGRGAAGTCCTTGCTGAACTCCTTGTGGTGTTTTTTGCTCCAGAAGTTACTGTAGCCGCCAGCCATGTTGGTGCTGTCACCACATGCCTTCCCCACTCCACTCCTGAATGACCTGGAAATTGCCTTGTGCAGCATGTCATGATTTTACACTCCACCCCATAAATGTTTTACAATTATGTAGGAGCAGTATAGTCAATGTTTGCTAACTACACGAATTTTAAGACATTGTGTATATGGTAAGATGCTTTTAGGACTCTTAGGAGTGGTTGTGTCTTTGAATGTTTCTGTCTATCTAAATAGACAGAATTATCCTTGAATGCTATAAAGGTGGGAGAAATATTAACTGACTGCATACCRTTACTAAGAAATGTTCCCCTTGAGCAGTTATTCACTTCCCACATATCCTTTGTCTAATCCATTGACCAGCCTTGTTGATGGGTGTGGCAGCACACTGGTTCACTAGTTCATCAGTTGCCTTGGTTGGCTTTTTACCCAGCACATGTGCTTGCCAGACAGGAGTGTCTGAAASTGGTTTTTTTCCAGGTTAAAGAAGCTAAGTGCTACATGGCATAACTAGCAGAATTTCACAGTTGCAATAAAGGGTGACAGAAACAGCATAAAAAACTAGTGTTGTGTTAGGAGAACATGGTTTTTTGATTTACAGTTAATTGCTGAGAGATGATGTTTCATGCTCTTTATCTGATAAAACTAAGTATAACTGAATAAGAGATGGAAAACTGGTAGTTTTGACCACTTTGTATATTAYCTGTGCAAAGGATATAAGGATATTTATAGATATCTTTTGAAGTTGCATCTAACCTATTTAATGGGTCATTGAACCTAGATTTTTAATATTTTATGACTTTTCAATTCATGGTTGGCTGAAAGCTTTGCTTTCTCTAGAAATGGATGTTATGAATTTATAGCCTCTCTTGTAGCACATCTAAACTTATACATTTAATGAAAATAACACTTCTTCACTGTAGATTACAACTATCACTATCTGCTCTTACAATAGGGCTTGTTTTATTTGTTTTCAAGCATCTAGAGGGCTTCTYGTGTCACAGTCTTCATCCTGGCCTTTCCCTTCCTTCTGGTGGCAACCAAATGCTATAGATGTACTGATTAAGAGTAGAATATTCTCCATGAAGCTGTTTGGTTTCCTGTCAAGCTCAGAAAGGGAAGATTTCAGATATATCCATTTCTTACCAGCACAGAGTGACTTTCAGGAGTCCTCTCTTCCCTTGTGTTGCGTGGTGCCAGTTGGCCAGCCTGGAACTGAAACTTGCATTCATCCTTGGTGCTTAGTCTGTTCTCCTTAAGGGTACCTGTAAGCAAAGGTATAGGAATATGTTAAACTTAAATGTCCTGATTTTGTTAGGGAAGTGTTCCAAACAGAAGTGTAACTGTTCCTCTCAGTTGCTGTTATACAAGAACTTTGTAACTCTTGGTTTATCTAGGCTCCGACGTTCCTTACCAAATAAAATTCTAATTACAGTCTTATATGAAAGTAAATCAGGTGTTTGGATTTTTTTYTTTTCCTCTGTTGGATGGCATAAAACCAAGTATGACTCACTGCCATATATTGCTGAGAACTAGGCAGTTTTGTTGTTTCTAATCTCTTGATGTGCAGCCTTATAATAAATTTCTCCCCCAATGTGTTGATGAGTGCATTAATGTCACAAATCAGCAATCGTTTTGGCTCCAATTTGACAATACAAGAGTAGCATGAAATTTCATGTTTCAACAGGTCAGATCCCTATGTGTGAACAATTTTATACCTAATTACTGGAGTCTCTGAAGTTAAGAACACTAGGACCAAGTATATCAGGAAATATTTCTTCCTTACAATTTTATTACACATTTCCCTGAGCATCCTTTGCTGGTACTTTCAAGAGGCAGCTGATTGGGCCAGGGAGAGTCTTTGTTTTGTACCAATGTTATACTTACACTCTTAAGCATTCTATACAAGTTGTTTCTATTTTTTGTTTTTGTTACTATTTTTTCCTGTTACAGAACCACTGAAATTTGCAGTTTATCTAGTCACAGTGAATGTGAATGTGGAGTTGATTGCAGTCCTCTGCAATGCATCTTGTGAGTAGTTGAGAAGCATCACGCTACTGTGGAGTGTCTCTAAAGATCTGTTTTCACAATCTCAATATTTAAAATCAATGTATTTTTAAATTGGTTTTTTTCAGAGCAGACTTCCATTTGAGACAACAGTGTATTTTACCATTTTTCTATTCCTGTGGTTGAAATGCCTGAGATCTGTATTTCAGAAGTATTTGGGTCAAATATTTCTGGAGTGGTTATTTTAATTAAAGAATTCTTAATATCCTGTTTCTTTATATAATATTTGGATCAATACTCTTTAAACACTTAATTATCATAATCTTCTAGAAATATACTGTAGTTAAGACACATTGAATGTCTTTTTTTTTCTTGGAGAAAGCAACGTAGTTYAGACTCAAGAGATAGTCCCAAACATCTTATTCTGAGCAATCTCTTTTAATTTCATTTCTGCTCTTGCTAAGTACAAAAGACTGATTTTTATCCTCAGGACAGGTTTGAAATCCTAATTGCTTGAATTATTTTTTAATGCACAACTGTGTTTACAAACACAACTTCATATAGTAGTAAAAGGCTGGTAACTGTGTACACAGTTCTATAATTTACTGAAACAGCATTAAAAATTTAGGGGCCTTCTGTAAATATATCAAGTCCTATCAGTATCACAGGTACTGGGTAGTGTTTCTAATGTTGCTGTTTTCCTGGTCTTAATAGAACTTGACTTGCAATATCTAGAAATGTGGCCATTATGGGACAGATGCAATAAGTGAAGGTGGGGGAGGCAAAATTTTCTAGATTTGGGGAATTAAAATTGTATGKTCAGTGGCACAAAGATTTGCCTCTGGAAAAGAGTCTTTGTGTGTTGTCATCGTATTGTGAAAGTCCCACACCTTCTCGGTGATTTCTCACGGGCAGCTCCTCACAGCACTGACTCCTCCTGCTTCACAGTACAGCCAACAGACTCCAGCTCTCTTCACAGCACAAGCGACAAACTCCCACTCTCTCCTCCCCCAGCTACCCCACTCTTTTGTAGCACTCAGCTTCTTACTGGACACAGCWGTGGCCTGTTAAGGRCAGCCTGTTCCTAATCTTTGGTGATTAGTACAGCTSCAACTCCTCAGGTGTGAGACTACCTTCTGCACAATCTTTATTTTCTTACATTCTATCCCCCCCACATTTGTGTTGCTTTCCTTATCTTGTAAAAAAGCCTGCCTGGAACCTGAGACCTCTCATGCARAAATTAATGAAGGTATGGCAGAAGGACACTTCTGTTAGCTATTGCCTGTGCYTTGAAGAATAGCCAGCCTTTGTGTAGTGTCCACTTTGTGAAGCTACCTGGCTTAAGTAATCAAATTAACTGTAAACATCATTCCCCAGATGTTCCTTTGACCATCTGTTACCATCTTCGGTTTCTCAGATTTTGGAAGTATGAACTAGAAAGGGGAGTACTTTTGAATTTTTTTAAAATTTTGTCTGTAACTTGTATCTATAGTCCTTCTATTTAGGAGTTATGTGTTTCCTGGTTATTATGGAGTAAATTAGATGTACACGTCTTCAACAGATTGCAGATGCATTCAGATCTTGGGTTTGAGTATCAAAATTAACTCCTGTCATCACTTCCMAGGATCTTAACAAAATTCGGAAAATATTTCCAAATAATCCTCAGGTACATAAAATAATTTGGTCCTTTCAGAAAATACCACATTAAGCAAATTTCTAGCATGCCTTTCATGCCTTTGTGAAGTACTTTAATTGATCCTCAAAGTGAGGGAACTGACTCCGAAATACTGATTTATCCATGCATCACTCTGTAGAGTTTTTATATTTCTTTTTAGAGTTGATGAGCAGAGCGAGGCAAAGAGTGTTGTGAACTGCCTTTTATTTTCCTTCTTATTAGGCAAATTGATTAATGCTAAAGTAAATGTGCTGAGAGAAAAAAATGAGCTTTTTCTTAATTTCTATACTGAATAAAAATAATGAAGAGAAAGCAAATTCATTAACACTTTGAAAGATTCCTCTAATATTAGGTCCCAAATKAATAAATTATTGAACTGCTTTTAAAAAGTGATGTTACTGTAACAATGARTGTGCAAGGCTAATCTGTGCAAATGCTTTTGAGATATTGGGAAGGTTTTCAGGACATGGTGGGGAGAGCTGGATTTTCATGAAGTGGGTTTTTTTGTTTTCACAAARACTGCAAAGTATGGGGAGAATACAGTAACTAATAGTGAGAGGGCCCTTGCAGAGGCCCAAGAGAAGGTTAAAAGGGGAAAGAGTGGTAGGATGTAGAAGATGCAGATGATATATTTTATCTTTGATGAATGCATCACAGCAGGCACATTAAGTCAGAGCCAAAATGGGCTTACCCACTGTTTTACTTCTTAGACTGTAAAACTGTCTGACTACATCTAAGTAGTATCAAATGAGCAGAGAAAATTTAAGATTAGAAAGCAGAGGATGAGCATAGTCTKTGTATGTTACAACTTCTTATTACCTGTGGCTTAAATGCCTGCCACAGAGGTGATATTTGCCCATCATTTTATTTGCTTCCATGAATGTGCTGAGTGGCTTTCTAAACTCCTCAAAACTCTCTACCACTGTACTGACTTTGCAGAGGCAAAGTGTGTTACAGATTAACTACAATTTTGGATGAAGAATAATTCCTTCTGGATTTCTTGTTTACTTTTTAAAATTGCCTTTTTGGTTTCCTGGGATGATTCCTAGATCTTGATTCAGCGTCCCCAGTTTAGAAAATAGATGGTATTTTTAGAAAAAATATGGTATGTTTTGTTTCTGTTTCTTTAAATAGCAGTTTTGGGAAGAGAATATGTGAGGAGTAGAGATAATGGGAAAGTACAGAGAAGAGCTGAAAGGAARCTGTACTGATGAGTCAAGATTTGCAGCTAGTCAGAGTCACTAAACAAACCCTAGAAAAGACATACTGCTAATTGAAGAGAAAGTATTCTAAAGTACGAATAGAGCAAGGGTAGGAAGTGTCTTCTCAAAACAGAAAAATACATTTGCTTCTCTTGAGATTGAAGGGAAAAGCCACAAGGGAGGCCAATTGCAGGAGAATGGTCTAGAGAGAAGGCAGCTTCTAGTATACAGAAAGRTGTTCTATGGTCTGAAAGGAGAGTGGAGTGGTACTGAAAGAGGAAAAGGAAAAGGCAAAATATGTGTTTATCCCTTGATTAAGTGTATGAAATTGGCACTGTTTCTTGTCAAGCATCATTTTGTATAAAAGGGATACAAAAGGTAAGACCAAGTAGAATAAGGAGGAGGCGGTGAGCCRTGATTATACAATGGAAAAAATGTTGTATGAAAATGGTTCTAATGACCTATAGAATAAAGGTCAGAAGAATTTTCTAGTAAAACTCAATGTTATATGCCTTGAGCTTAATAAACATTTCTGTTCTGAAGAGACACAAGAAAAGTTTTAGGTGGTGAGTATGATRCAAACTGAATTGGTTTAACAGCAAGAAATTCAAGGTCATGTACTTGTAGGTAAGTAAACATTTCTTCTGGATTGTGTAAAGGAAGTTTTGGCTGTCTTAACAAATGTCTGAATCGCTGATATGATGAAGCTTTGAAAAAGCAAATGGAGTCACTTGTTTAAATCTGTAAATCACATAGATTTTCCTTGAGTGAAATGAAATCAAGGTCCTGGAGACTCAACACAAAAAAATGAGGTAATACTTCTGTGACAGCAACATAAAAACCCAAACTAATCTGGAACAAAGAAAGACATCAAATGCCAGCATTCATAAAAGAAACTGCAAAGCAGGCTGGGTCACTGTGTTTGCCCCATCCCATCCTGCACAGCCACCTAYGTGTATCCCCAAAGGGAGGGGCACAGGGCCCGTCTTGGAGCAGCACTGAGGCTGGGGCTGGGTGTGGGTCTGTGGTGCCTCTGTAAAGGTCAGAAACATTTTGACTGTGTTCATAATGTAGTTAAAAAATAGAGTTGGATTGCTTTAAGCTGAGATAAAGGTAAAATACCTAGCTGAAGCATGTCATAATAAATGTTTAACTACAGGCTTGAAGTCTCTAAGTAATCTTTAGGGGCGTCCCTCCTGTTGATTTTTTAATGCGTTAAAAGCCTCGCACAAAATATAATTCAGTATCAAAACCTGATTGTTTTGTACAAGCATTCAAAAAATGTTGATTTATTTTTAATAATTTTTATAAAACCAATTTTGATCAAGTGCTGTCTTAAATATATACAGTTATGTTTCTATGGTTATCTTTCTGTGCATGCTTTTCAAACAAGGCTGACATTTGAGCATACTCTGGCTATAATTTTCATTAAAATAATTTTGAGCAGGTTTTTTTATGCTCACATAATTTGTACTAGGGTCATTGAATTTAGCTCCAGGAGAGTATTGCACAGTCATTTTGACTGAAATGTGTTTTGTAAATGGTATTGGGTGTTCCAAGTGCCGTGTTGCATAGCAGAGGTTTTTCCATGTGCCTGAATGTGACTGTGGCAGGGGTAGGTTTTGATCAAGTGCACAGGCTTTGAGASCTATGGGATGATGGTGCTGCAGAGCACCATTCATGTGACTGTGGAAGAGTGTAGTGCCCTTGTCTGACAGAGCTGAATATGGAAAGTTCTTCATTTCTTGATGTGTTTGACGTTCAGAATCTCTGTGTGACATTAAGCCAGACTGAAGAGTTAGAATTAATTTTACATCTTGGGCAAGATAATTGAATATTATAAACTGTAGAGATGAAAAAAACCACACAGATCATCTAGTATATTTCTGCCAGTTTTAAATTGTTCCTCCTTTCATTAATATTTTTCCAGTCCAGTTTAAAATGTACACTTCATGAGATTTCAATCACATCTCTGAGGAAGCGGCTTCCCTTCCACCCCAAACAGCATCATTTTCTGTTTAGTTGTATCCTATGGTTTTAAGATATGTCCCACACTTGGTCCAGACCCTTTCCTAGATAGTCTGGCATTGCTTACCCAAACTAACCATGCATTTCCCTGTGTCATGGGTTCTAATTCTGCTCATGTTTTGCACCTCAGTGAATATTTTCTGGCTTCTTGTGGTGTCCTCGGGAAGAACCCGGCCTTTCTCAGCAGACAGCCCTTCCTTCTGGAATCCTTCTCACTTCCACACAGCCATGTGCTCACAAAGCCAGTCTTTGTGTCTGCTTGGGGAATGATGCAAGGCCCATCTGTTAGTCCAGGCTGATATGAAAAAAGCTGCCTTGGATGACTTGTGGGTTGCTTGTTTTTTCCAGAGGTTTCAATGTCCATGTTTGACCAATGAATCTCCAGAAGCAATCTGAGAGGTCATTCCTCCTGAATCAATTATCTGCTGTGCTTTTATGATTATTCTCACSTTGGATCCAAGATTTCAGCAGCAGGTTTCTCACACAAATACATGTCAAAGCAAGTTCCATTATCACTTATTTTTAAACATACTGATAAAACCCATTTCTCTACATCTTTTAGATCAGAAAGGGGTTTTTTTCCAGATTTTTCTTGTTATTCCTGTAGAGATTGTAATTTAATTGTTAATTTTTGCTCGTTTTAAATCATCACCAATTTAAATAATTTTACAAATAACTCYAGAATTTTTCTTCCAACTGTAATTCCTTTTGTTCTGAAGATTCTCAATAAATATTCTTTCTTATATCACCCACACAGTTTTTCTGGCTTGTTTCTAGTCTGTTCTTGCCAGATGTTTCTTAAGCTTTTGTGATAATGAAATGGAGCCACTGTACCCATGATATTTAAAAAAAACCAAAACTTAAAAAATATTTCAAAAGCAGTGGTGTATTTTTGGCTAAGTGCAATTAGTTTGGCATTGCATTCATATTTTTCCCATCTGTGTTTCAAACTTTTGATGTGTCTTAATTTAAGAACATATTGCCTCCAAAGTTTTATAGTACCTGAACTTTTGAAGTAGTAATTGTTTTTCAGTACCTAAGTTATAGGTGGTACCTGGAACTGAAGTGCTAACGAGACGTGAATATTGGTGAATTTTAAAATTATGCTACAAATACACTCTCTTAAACCCACTTCATTCCACTCTGTCTTGCTTTACCAGGTGCATGACCTGGGTAGGCCCAGAGAGATTGCAATTTTATGCAAAATAGTTCAGCTTCAGAAGCAGAGTGCCAGTTAGGTCTGGTGATGATTTAATACCATACATGGCTTTTTCTTCTTCCTTCCTTTGCTCCCAACCCAGTTATTTGTCAGACGTTCAGCAGAGGTGCTCAAGCCTCATGTGTCAGAAGGGATTTGGACCTTCTGTGTCCCAGAAGACTTCTGAACTATTTGGTGAGGACAATCATCTTTTATTTATTTGGTCTAGATTTAGCACAGAATATTAGAAAAACTTCATAATTCCACATCTACCACAATCCAGTCTTTTCTATCAATTTATTGCACAAAATAGGTGTCTTGTCCATTTCTATGGCTGACAGCAACAGAACTCTCCTGCTATATTGTATAAAGCAAGAAAAAATTAGAAGTTACTGCTTTTTTAACTCTGTTGCTGGTTTTGATTCTCCCTGAACCCACTGAAAAAGTTGTGCAAGCAAAGCTCCAGGCTGCTGCCCCCCAGCAGGCTGGCTTTTGGTCTTGTCCTTAGGCGATCTCTGCCTTTCTCCATGCACAGGCCAGACATCTGTAACTACTGAATGTTGAATTCTAATCTAAAGACTAACAAGTTAGGTATTTTAGCTTCTAACATTTGACTGTCTGTAAGAAGGCTGGTCCCTACTCACCCCCCTAGATAAATGTTATTTCCCTTTGTCTCTACTGAGCCTCTTTGGAGATAAAACTGTTTCTTGCCTGCATGAATTGAAAATGGCAGTTTTCTCTACAGCTCTTTTTAAGTGGTCTCAGGGTCAGGACTTGCTGTTTCTGCACTTGCTTCCTTGTGATGACATTTATTAAGTGTTGTGACAGAAGTAAGTAAAAGGTTGCAGTTTTCTAAGTAAGTTCATTTCTCTGGTCATAAAGAGTAAAGCTACTCTTCATTTGTCTTGTAATATGGTATATTATCTTTATTTATCTTGTAATATTATATATTGAGTCTTTGATTTAATTTCTTAAGTCAAGAACAATAATGAGATTTAGTGTCCAAGCTGTTAGTTCAGATTTCTTGAGTCAGTCTTTGGCAAGGAGTTTTACATTGCTAACCTCATGTTACTCGCAGAGCATTTGGTGCTAGTTAGAAAAGAAGATGCTGAATTTGATGAAGTATTGCTGGAGCATTTGTAATGCAGCAGCAAGGTCACTTTTACATCTCACATAAAACTGAGATGGATCTCCAGACTGCACAGACTTTTTCTGTGGTCATGAGGAACTTCTAGGAACCCTCCTGCTATTCCTTCACTGGTGATTTCTGAATGTGAGACCAATTGCAAGTGCAATGCAGAAGTGATTTGCCAGTATTGATGCACCTGGGTGCAATTGTTACAGCAATTGATGCACCTGGGTGCAATTGTTACAGCAGATTCCTTCATAATGAATATGGATTTTGTTGAATGAAGAATGGAGAAAAATGTACTCTCATGAGTATTGTGAGAATATAAAACCAAACAAGTTTGAGGTTTATCCCAATCCAGTGATATGTGCAAAGTAATTAATGAACTAGAATCTGAGCCATTTGCCATATACTGAATTCGATTTTCTTTAATTTTGTCAATGCTAAAATTTTGATAAGCCRTGTAATTTATAAATCTTAATTAAGTAAATGGAATTTGTCTTTGTGACTGTGTGTAGACCAGCATTCCTTAAACAAACTCCAAAGACTTTTCAGAATTCTGGCATCCAAACTGTTGTTGTCTTATGCCATAAGAAAGAAATTTAAGTGCAGGCTGTTAAAAAAATTACTTCGTTCTTAGGTACCATATTTTTTTCTATTCTCCATAGGTAGGTATCATTTTTTTTCTATTATATTATTCCTGCCTCCTACAAGCACTGTCACAAATTTGAAAAAATGTACTTCCAGCGAAAGAGTGAGGTTATTACTAAGTTAGGACTAATTTTTTTTATTGATACAACTTGCTGATGCTTTTTATAGCATTGTGCTTCCTTGAACGTTTGAACTGACACTTTCTTTCCTGAAATACATTATTCTTGAGGAATTCCTTACTGTCCTATTATCATTACTCAGAAGTAGGTCATGGTTGGCTGGGTTTTTGAAAATGAGACCTGTGGCCAGATACCATTTTGTCACAGAATATAACCTCATTGCCCTGAATTGTCTGTGGTATCTATTGCAAAGGCCAAGGAAAAAATTTTCTTTTCTGTTTTTACTTCTTTTTTTCCCTGGTATCTGGGAGGAGATAGGGAGATAATGGAATCACTACAGTGTCTCTTCCTAACTGAGTCAAAATGGGATGGCTGTTTTCAGTGGTGACACCTCATGACTTCACTTCAGTCGTGCCACAGCCATCACTGGAGGAACAAAGTGAAAAAGTATGCTGGTACATTGCTATTTTGGTAAAATAATCAATGGCTCTGTCAAGACACTGTATGTGTGTTTGTAGGCAAATTTTTCTCAACTCAGGCCCTGCTCTTTTTAACATACAATCTTCCAGCCTTTTCTTTCCAACCTTCAAATTCCTTTTTATCTGGAGTAGAGTGAAACATCCATCTGTTCAAAATGTGATATGATCTGGCACAGGAATATCCAACATTGAGTGGAAAAGTTCAAAAGGAGATCTTCAGGGATAAAGCAAAGAAAATCCTAGTCCTTCCTGATTGTCAGGCAGAGATTTGGAAAATGCTCAGCTCATGCCTATTATTCCTGTTCCTCTGTTCAAAACTCCAGGATAACTTTTGATATGAAGGATGGAGGGTTTAGCCTTTGTCTATCACTGCTGGTGCTGAAAATGTAATAGCAATATGTATGTACATTCCTGGGTTTTCTAGCTGCAGAGCTGTGTGGGAATGAACAATGAGCAGGTGAGAGTGACTTCCCAGAGAAAAATAGGAATTATGGCAAATGGAAAAAAAAACCAAAACCAAACAAAACAATAAATTTGCCACAGCTATTCATGTTAACAAAAATGACTAACCTTACTTGTGTCTCTTGTCTGTAGATCACCTCTCTTGTGACACTGCAGCTGTTATCCATGGTTGGCCAGAATGACCAGCTTGATGGACCACGATACAAGTGCACTGTGTCTCTGGACTTCATCAGAGCTATTGCCCGGTGAGCCTGTTAAGAGTTCATTTACTGTTGCACGTGCTGACTTGAAAGAGACTTCAAACCAAGTATTTGCTCAGCCTATAGCTCTTTGCAGACCAGAATAGAAAACCTGTGGATGTTTTCTAAGAATGACTGAATAAGTCATGTTATTTATGAGAAATGTTGTACCCAAGGTAAGTATAGTCCTTTCCTGTTTTGAAAATGATTTATGTTACAGTGGCAGTATTTGTTACAGTAATATACTGTCTTTGTGCTTAGTAAAGGTCAGGGACTTCATGTGAAAATACTGCTCTAAAATGTCAGTCCATTTCATTACCAAAAAGCACATTATGGTATTTGAATCTGAAATTATATTTAGTTCTTAAYGGTGTTGTGCATATGATATATAAACTACATAGGTTATAGGAATTCTTGCACATGGACTCTCTTGTGTGATCTGTTATTGATACAAGCTAATTCAGTTAGTGGATGTAAGTACATCAGCATCTTTGTTTATCCAGGGCCTTCAGTTGTGAAGTCTGAGAAGAGTCTGAGATCCATCAGGAGAGATGGCAATAATTTGCAGACAGAAATACATGCAATACAAAGGCAGCAGTGAGGGCTGTGTCTCCTATTTTATCTGTTGCTGCCACCTCATTAGCAAGTCTTGGATAAGCAGTCTATAACCAGAACAGAGCCCAGAAATGACATGTGTCAAAAGGGAGAAATGTTCTCACAGCCAGCTCTTCTCTCTAATGTGGAACTAAGGAGGAACCTGAGGTGTTGGGTGTATTCCATAACCTCAGTGCGCATATTACTCTGCTGAGCTATTAAATGTCCAGTACCCTTGTCAGTAAATGCAACAGATACGCTTATTTCAGTTCTCAGTTGGCCAGGCTGCAGAATGAAACTTTGTCTGGCTCGGGTCTGGCTGGACCACGCTGCCAGGACCTCCACAGCTTTGCTATGTCAGTTTGCTATTCCCAGCAGTAAAGTCACTTGGTGAGTGATGCCCTGAGAAAGCTCCCCCTGGAACCAAGTACAGCAGACCATCTGCTCAGCAACATGGATCACTGTGTGTTCAGTTATACATTGGGATTTATCCTTGAATTGGGATACTTTGACAGCCCTTTCCTTGCAACTTTGACATCCTCAGAAGTTTCAATGATTGTGTTAAAGTTGCTGGAAGGTAGAGATGGCCAGAAAACAGGACCAAAACTTGTGCCATGCAGCTCATGCTTTCTGGAGAAAGCGTTTGTCAGAGATGCTCACTTCAAACCTCAGTGTGTGGTAGTGTTATAGCTTGCTTTCCTTTAGGTCTGATATGTGTGTATGTGTTTATATGTATATATATAAACTGACTTTTCCTACATGTTATGAGAAAGARAGCAGTTCTTTTTTTCTCCAAATGTAGTTTGCAGGTCTTTATCTGCTGCCTAGATAGGACTCTTTAAATTAGATAGATAGATAGATAGATTTATTTTAAAGTTGGCCTGTTCTGATTTTCTCCCTTTTTAAAAATCTTCTTTGTTCCTTTGTTACAATTTTTATTAAAATACACTTTTCAGACCACAGTATTYATTAAGTCTTAAAGAGGATGATCTGTAAAAAGACAAGGTTTCATGAACTCATTAGAAATGAGCTTCTGTCTTCCCTGGGTGGGGCTACYAGCTATAGGATGAGGGCCTGATCTTCTGTGCTTTAAGAAATTTCATTTTCTGTCTGTGCAATAGTTTGGGTTGTATTTGTCACAGAGAAGGAACTATTTCAAAATCTCAGTCAAAATACATATCAAGTGAACAGCCCATCTTTTGATTCTTCTTTCTCTGTTACTGCAATAGTACTAAAATAAGTTTATTAGTCACTAAAATCTTTAGATTTTACTTATCATCTCAGCCTTTTTAACTCCAGCATATTTCCTAATGGAAGRCTGAGGTGTGCTAAGAATGGGACAGAAAAGGATGCTCCCTCCCCAGCCCCATTCAAGCTGTTCAGATTGTCATTTCATTTTCTGTGTTTTTTAAGCAAAAGTGAAGTTTGCACTAAAAAAAAAAAGCCACCTGTTTTTAGAAAAGAGTAAAAAACTTTTGTCTCTTCCTGGTGGCTTTTAACATGGTAACTGCTGAGGTGCACAGTGTCTTTTTCACAATGGAACCTCAGGTCTGGCTCTGTTCTGTGGCATATACTCAGTCTTTGTGGAAACATCTCTGTGCTTTACCACATAGTAGTTAAACATTTAGCTGAAGGTAAAGTTAGGTGTTTCTTTGTTAGAAATAATTACGCTTCTAAGAATTTCAAACCTAAGTTTATWAATTTTCTCTAGCTGAAGTAGGACTCTCATAGTGTTTATTGAATATAATGGATCTTTTCAGAGAGTCTGAATAAACCCAGTTGTTATGACAGGACAATTCTGTTTCATTTAGTTGATAAGGTCAGCCTTTGTTAGTGTGTATGGTTTTGTTTCTGTGGAAAGCCTTGTAATTAAAGCACTTGTTTTTGAGTGACACAATGTCATGTAAGTCTAACAGTGGCAGTTAATATCTTTAAATTTGTCACTGACTCCAGTGACAATGTTGTGTAAGTCTAACAGTGGCAGTTGATGTCTTTAAATTTGTCACAGACTCCAAAAGAGTATTTCCTGTTATGTATCTTGGAGATTTCTAAACTTTTTCTCTGTCCAAAATTATGTTTTTATAAAAACTTTTTGAAAAGTGGGTTACAGGCTGATGCATGAACAGACTATTAAATGATTGTAGTTCAACAAATAAGAATTCAGCTAGCTAATCTCACTTAGTATTGTTAGCAGTTATTTTTGCATCATTGAATACTTTTTTTTAAAAAACCCTTTTAATTTTATACTTGTCATTTTATGCAGTAATTTGCATTATTTATTCAAACAGTAAACCCTAAAGTCTGAGTGTTAGATTGTATAGAATAATGAGTTTAGAGACAAAAAAAAAATAATTATATGTTTTATTCTACTGCTGTTTCATTTTGCCTGCCATTAAAGTACAAAAGTGTACATTAAAATCTTCTATCCCATTGATTGGCATTCTTGGATTTTTCAAATTTAGCTATGAACATGGGTCAACTACTGTCAAGACTGAAAGAACACAGGCTCCAAATGAGTACAGATGAGGGAGTACTTGCTAGAACAGGTGGTTTAGGAGATGAACAAAACATTCAATAGGATAAAAGGTTGTTGCTTTGCATCACCAACTAGAACATCAAGTTTGCCATACGAAAATATAATCTTATTAATATTGTTATATTTTTATTGTTTCATTATTAAAATAARAGTCTTCCTTTCTTTACTAGGAAGTTGCTATATTTCTTTTCTAGAATTTTACAAAGTTGAAATAATCAGAAGAGGGGTATTGTAAATAATGAGAGAAATTAAAAATTCATTAATCTTTGCTTGCATTTCTTTTGGGRAATTGCTTGGTTTTGATTGTGCAGAATGTCCTGCATGTGCTGTGCTGTCTCCAAACAGGTTAAAGTCTTAGCACTGTTAAGATGATTGCTCTAATATACTGTTTTTGTTTATAGGACCGTGAACTTCGACATAATAAAGTACTTGTACGATTTCTTGTGAAAACAAGCTTCACAGCCATATGGACACTGTGACAATGACTAAGGCAAGCTGTGTTCATCTCTCTACTTAGCTGGCCAGAAAGAAGAGTATTTTGGCTCTTCTGGATTTGTCCAAACAGGTGCTGGCCCAGCATGGAACCTGATGAAAATACTCTGATTGGTCTGGGTGGATCTGAGCAGAGGACTATTTACCAGGGACCCTGGAGTATTTGGAAGCAATGTGTTAATTATAAACAGCAGGGTTTGAGCACAATCTGTTCTAGTCTTAATGATGTTATCTTAACACTGAAATTGCCTGAAACCCATTTACTTAGGACTGCATTTTGCTCTATGAACTCTCCCCAGTGCTTTGAACATGGCAGCAGCCGTTGTTTGTATGCCCAGTCTTTTCACTTCCTCTCCACAGGAATCTTTGTAATTGCCTGCCAAAGCAGCTTTTCCTGAGGCCACCATTTTAGGAGAGTGGAGTAGCAAAGTATAATAAACATAAGAGCATATTTAAAAATCAAGCTGCTACAAATTCTTCTTTCTCTTCAGTAGWATGTAGGCATACTGTTACCCTGTCATATGGAGATCATGATGGTAGGAAACTCCCAGTTAGTCACCATATTGTCTTTTTCAGACCATTCATAAATGTTGACTATGAATGTATTTTTATGAAGCTCTGTTTTAAAAAAATAATTGATTCTTAAACTTCTATCCCTATGTCAAACTTGAAGYGTTTTATTTTTGCTTCAAAATTCTATAGTCCTTTCATGTTCATTCAGTTACAGGAAGTGTTAATTATAGTGTCATGTGGAATGAAACTACTTTTAACATACACATCACATAATGGCTTTTGTAACAGCCTCTGTCCTGTAGAGGAGGATGGCACAGCTGCCTTTTCATCAGGAAGGGAGAAGTTCAACAGGTGACAGAGTCTTTATGCAGCAATTCCCCAAAAGTAGTGGAMTAGTGAATAACTAAAGTTTTATGTTACAATACATAAAACTTTGTCCTTGGATATACCTTATGGAATAGACTACAATTGCAGCTTACTYGTAGAAGATACACAATTTATGGAGCATGAAAATCCCCTAGTCCAGTTGGAGGTAATTGTCTTCATGAATCTGAAGATTYCAATAGCCCTCTTGAAAACTCCAGGTCCCACAGCCTGTTACTCAGGTGTTTTAGTCTTGAGTGCTCACCTTTGACCATTTGACAAGACCATTCTAATTTGAATATTATGGGGTTTTTTTCAGGGAAAAATCATCAGTCTTCCCCCCTTGCTCCTGTATTAGAAATGGTCAAATACTCTGAACATGTATGTAGTCTTTATTCTTCTTTCTTTTTTTTTCTTTCTTTCATAGTTTTTATTTTCTTTTTTTGTTGTTTTCTTTTTTTTTCCCAATTGTGGATGCGTAGCCGTGCTTCTGGATTGAGACCCAAGTGACAAAAGCATCCTTCTGGCCAAGCTCTGGCTTCCTCCCTCAGGGGAGTGTGAAAGGGCAGCAATGACTCATCTCCGTGATCTGTTTTCCTTCCTACCGCTGAGCTGGATCCAACCCTGCACCTGTCCATGAGGTGGCAACATTTGTCACACTTACTGAAGTGCTTGGATGTGAATACATACCTTGTTTCAAAAATGTTTGCTACCTGCYTTTGGTTTTGTTTATAAAAATGTCCATAATGTGAACTTTGGGCTAAACTTTACAGCGCCTTTCTGTCTTGAAGCTAGTGCTGGGCTGAGCTYGGCTTCTGTGGATCTCCTGTATGACTACCTAGGGCTGCAGTTTGTAGTGGAAAGAAGTTTTGAGGTATGCATTTGTCAGCTAGTCCATGTAAAACAGTAGCAATAGATCATAGGGATTTGTAGTTTATGATCTGGACTAGAATTTGATATAKGAAACATGATGGGACAGATACTGATTTGTTAAGTGCTGCAAAACTTGAGTCACAAAATTTCATTTTCAGTAATCCCAGTCATTCCCACCAAATAGACCAGACCCTCAAAACTCTTCAGCTCCAGATTTGGAGAACAAATTAGACCTAAATTAAAGGTCTTAGAAGTTAAGCAGTGAGAAAACTTGGTGCTGCTGATATTTTTTCAGTCTAATTTCTTCTATATATTAGTCTTATGAGTATTAGTGATTATTTCCAGTGTAAATCCAAAGGATAAGGATACTAATTTTTGTGGAATGTAGTTAATTTGACTGAAATGAGGTTAACTAGAGAAGGAGTGGTAACTGAGGATTCATTAGACAGAACAACTCTCTTTACTTTGAAGGCACTTTTTTGACCTTTGTGAAAGACTCCTATCAGTGAAATAAAATTTAGAGCTGAATCAGCAGAGTATGAGAATGAACAAGGTGACTGAAGTGCAAATGATTGATGTAGGCTATAACTAGGCTGATGATGAATAGTAGGATTTATTCTGACAAACTAGAAATATTTCTATATACCATGTCAATGAGTTTATAAATTACTGCTGAGTTTCTTACTAGATACCTTAGTAATATTCTGTTCTGAGACCCCATTTTCATGCATGAGGCCTCTTTTAGCCTCCCCTGGGCCAGGATTTCACCTCTTCTGCAGGTGGTTTTGAGAACTGTGCAAACAATGTAGTGTGAGATAGTTCAAGTAATCAGAAAAGCTTCAGTACCTTAGTGCTGCAGTGTKTATTTTAAAAATAGCCAATTTTTTTGTAATTCCTGAGTCACAAAGCATTAGAATACTGAAAAAAATTACAGACTTACAGTGCTTTTCTCCAGTGGCTGATCCAAACATCGACAGGAGCTGGGACTTGTTCTTACAAGGATAAAGTAATGGAAAAAGAAATGCAGCTGTCATCAGTTGTGAAGAGATTAGTRCCCCTGAATAGCTCTGGCTTCATCAACAGCTGCATTTTCATGCACATAACATGGAGATTTTATTTGTTAAGAAGGCTTGCAAGGCTGCATCAACATGTAATGAGTTGATTCATTTTCTTTGGACAGTGATTTGTCTTACTTTGGTTATCCCAGAACCTGCTGTTTCTACTGTAACAATTTCTGTAGCTATTGACTCTTTTGGGGTGAGATAAAGAAATACATTGTTTATTTCAGTACCTTCTGAGTTCTGATTCTTCTATACACCATGTTAAAACATATTCATTCTTGCCATTGGTGAAGTTTTTCCAGTATCCACTGGAAAATACCATTTTGACAGTGCCCGTCAGGCACTATGTTTTCTTCTTATAACTGGAACATCCAGCCATGCCAGGAGAATAGTGTGAAGGACAGGATTTCCAGCAGGAATGTAGGARATATTACATGTCTGTGACCTGTGGGCAAAATGTACCCAGTTAAGTATCTCAGGATTAGGTATTCCCTCTGCACTTGTACTGGCAGAGATGGCAGGGAAGAGTGAGAAATGGCAGGGAAGAGTAAGAAATGGCAGGTTCTTGAGGGCTGCGTGGAGGTTGGTGTACTGTGTGTTCTGCTCAGTCCAGACAGTTGGGGAGCAGAAGATGTACTGCATCCAGAAGTAAATTCTACCAGAGGTAGGAGAATACCTTCTCCAGTTTTCTCAACAGAAGATGTACTCCATCCAGAAGTAAATCCTACCAGAGGTAACTTCTCCAGTTTTCTCAATGACAGAATGGCATAACTTACAAAAGAGCTTCATCATTGCTGGTAAATATGCATTGGGATAAAGATACAGCTTGATTAGCAAGTCTAATCATAGACAATACAAAATTTTTATGTGTTTGTAGGTATTGGAATGGCTCCACTAGAAAATTGAATGGGAGATTAATAGCAAAGTTTTTTATCTCAGCTTCATTGTGAGATCTTTTGCTGTGAACAGGCTGATTCAAATGAACTGTACAATACTCAGATAAGGGTAACTTTTTGATTCTTTATTTTTGTGCGTGTTTATTTAAAACATTTTAAGAAGAAATCTGAAAACAACACAGGGACTGTTTGTGTATGCCAGCAGAGTTGAAACTGCAGAAGTACGATCCTTATAATGACCATATTCATATTTTCCTGAAAACTTATGTCTTTAAAAAGCCACAGCTCAATGGCAGATGCAAAACAAAAAACAGAGARATACCATACTGCTTGTTATTGGACATGAGGAGTATATCAGCCATGTATTTGAGTAACCAAGTATCCACCCAGGTGTCTGATAGCAAGGAGCTCAGAAGGATGGTATTGAAGTAGGACCAACACTGGGCAGTCAGCCYATGGATGGAGTTGTTTCCATGCTGTTGAACAAGTGAAAGCAGAGAGTCTTGGAGTGGGAACATGATGTCCAAAGTACCACCAGTAGACTTAATATTTGGAGTGTTGTAGTGTGTTGTACTTAGAGCCCCTTCTCCTCTGCCAGTGACCAATACCCCATTTTTCCAAAGCAGGAAAAATATCCCTAACTCTTCTTTCGTTTGGTTCAAACTACATTTGGTAAGAAATAATTTCCACTGGTGTGTTGCTGTTGCCAAAAGATTTGCTATACAGCTCTTCCAAGGGAGTTACCACCAACAGGCAGCAAAGTACTAAAACAAAATACCCTCCTGTTTGGGTAGGCAGCTGGGCAACTCCAGTAGGGAAACAGGCTGGGCTTTCCTCTGAGATAAAGTTGTGGATGAACTTGCCCTTTTGGCAGCTTTGGYGTTTTGAAGTATCCAGTGCTCTACYAGACTTCTGTATTCCTCTCTGTTTCTTCCTGTTCCCTCCCATTGCAATTCTGTGATTTTGAAATGGTTCTTACAGAGATCTGCACCAGAAGCACAGTGAGTTCCTGGGCTTGATATCCCACAGGGGATGTTGCTGTGAGCTGTCTGTCCCTCTGTGGTGCAGGTGTGCATTGTTCAACTAACCTGTTGCCACATATGGCCTTCTGTCCTGCCAGGACTTGTTTGGGTATTTGGAGAGGAGTCTGTTGTATACTTGAGGGCAGGTGTTTGGCTTTAGCAAGGTCCTTTTCCAAAACYTGGTGCACTGTGTTGAGCCATTAATGCTGTACTGGTGTTCATGTTTCATGTTTGTTCAATTTTGATGAAATGCTGATGAAAAGCCCATGTCAGTCTCAATTAAATGTGATTTTTCTTAAGCAGCACAGCAAAGGTGCAGCTTTGCCTGAATTCATTCAGCGCATATGTTCATTTTCCTGGCACATTGATTTTTCTACAGAACAGGATTTCTAATATGCAAATAGTTTCTTTTCTGTATTTGATTCTTGTTCAGGGAAATATGTTCTGCACATTATTTCATGTACCTTCTTCAGATAGTTGAGTTCAGAGGCATAAAAGAAGGCTGGGAGGGCTGGGAAATTGAGCTTTGCTAGCAGGCTTTCCTGGAGCTATGCACTGGTACTTCAGCTGCTGAGCACTTGTGCTCACATAGGTAACAGAGGCACCTCCTAAATCCCAAGTCAGAGAATAGTTGTGAAAAGAGAGTAGCCAAGAGTGACATAAGTAACCTCTCATTAAAACAAGCTTGCCAGATGAGGGAGCGTGTTTCTACAAAATCCAGCAAAAGAAGAGTGTACCTGAGAGATGGAGAGCAAAATTGTTTACCATTCTGTTGGCAAAACCCTTGATTTTATTCTTGCTGTTTGCATAATTTCTCCTTTTTTTACTGTATTTATGATGGTGCTATTGTTTCCTCTGCCCTGTTCCCATCAGCACAATCCCAGCTGTGGTTTTTTCTTCTTCTGCCGCTGCACCCAGTGCACTGAGAGTTCCCACCTCGGCCAGCAGTTTGTGTGGGGAAGTGAGTGCCCTGCTCTGTGATGCCACCCTGGGTGCCAGCCCTAGTGTTGCCATCCTAGAGCAACTCAACATCTCAGGCTTGGGATGGCAACAGCRGAGAGTGGTTGTTTTGTCTTGCAGGGTATAGGAACTTCAGCAACATCCCTGAAAAAGAAAGACGTGATGCGAATAAGCAAAACCATCTACAAGGGAGGCAAATTATGTTATTCGTGTGCAATTACAGCAGTTCCTGAATTCCAGCTGCATGGCTGAATGAATACCCATCCCATTTCCTCACATTTACATTTTTATGCTGTTTTTGATTATTTCTTAAGGATGCAAATCATTAGGAAACAGCAAATAACTGGGAGTTCTGCTCAAACTTTCTGAGAACAGTGTCATGTTGAGATTTGGGAATTTCAGAGAAAATGAGAAGAACAACCRAAGACAAGTACACGATTTCTCCAGTGATGTAAACAAACCTGTAGCTCYTGCCTCCCAGGGAGGGGGCCTTCTTCTCTGTCAGCATAGGCTCTTTCACTTGACTGAGCCTGGGGCTGGGGCATGTGCAGGAACCTTAAGTAACTTCTTCAGTGCTACTCTTCACTTCAAGCAAGACAGAACATGTCTGGAGCTATCAGTAAAGAGATGTGTTTATGTATCCTGAGTGGGTTGCTTTTCAGAGGCTTAGAATCCTTTACAAAAATCTTATGTCAAGAGTGTGGGAGGGGTCTCTTTGGTTGATTATGGGAAAAGCAAATGTGATGGTTGTGCAAATAGTCACGGTTACTTTCTGCAAAATAATTTGTTCTCAGCAATGCCTCTGTTGTTCACCATCCAGTTTCTTCTTTTAAAGTCAGACTGCTGAAGAGACTGAAGCTGATCCCTCTGATGCCTTTGGGGATGTATTTGCAGAAATAARTAATTTCATTCCTAAAATGTGGGGAAGCAGGGAATTAGACTGAAAATTCAAACTGCTCTGTATTGGCTAGCCCTCATACTACAGGAGTCAGAAGTCTTGATTTCAGAATGCTACATAAATATGTGTCTGTTTTATATTTTCCTCAGATGGTACAACTTCATGAATTTTTGGTGTGGAAGGCAATTAGATGTGTGACCAAGGGCAGCTGTTTTCCATTGGTAGCTAAAGAATAGCTCATCCATCAGAAAAGACAGTACTGTTCACAGCTGAAGAGATACAGAGATAGTGGAGGAGGTCAGGTGGTGCTGCTGTTTCCTTCTCAGTTTCCCTTCCTGGGGAAGTGAGGATGGTGAAAGAGCACAGGAAGATCATGAATATCAAATTATACTCTCAGTAAGACATGGATCACCACAGGTTTCTGATGATCCAAGGTCTGTGACTATGGGCTGCCTTTAGAGCAGTTGGATTCTCTTTGGGGGTGTCATCTTCAATGCTCCTCAAACTACTGAGCCAGTCAGAGGAGAGAGAGAGAGGACACCTTGTYCTGCCTTTGTGCCAAGCTGCTGCTGTTGCACTTTTCAGCTGAGAAGGATGCAAAGTTTGGAGCACCTGGGAACACGGGTTTGGACACAGAGGTCTAGAATGGTTACATGGATCACTGTGTGGAACAGATCTACTCCTCATTCAGCTTGTTGAAATCACAGAAGAGAACCAGTCTCAACAGGGATTGGGCTAATCCTTTTTCCTGTTTGTGTCGGAACAGTCCTTGCTCATTAAAAACTTGAATTTCTTTTTTGCTTGAAACAAGTAAGTCAGCATGGGCTGCTTACCCAGTTCCAACTCTGCTGAGAAAGTCATTATTTATTTTTAGCAGGTTAAGAAACATCATTTATGCTAACCTTTTTTTCTTTTGAATTCTTTTCTACAGATGCCTTCCAGAAATCTTTGGATGTTCGATATGTTACTATAGATATATAGTAAAATTTTGACAGCTTTCTTACTGCTCAAAACCTGAGGTTCCCTACAGAGACCTTTTCTTCACTGCAGCCTTATTGCCAAGTTGTCAGAGCATTAATTAAACTAGAAGAATAAGGCATTGCATGTAATTTCCTATACTGGATGCCTTCATGTCAGGGACGTATCTCCATGGTAAGAACCTGTATATAAACAAAAAATAAGCCTGGCAATGCTACAAAAGCTCATACAAGCTTTTAAGTGAGAAACATGGCAAAAGAAAATTCAGAGTTTAAAGCAAAGTATTTCTTGTGAAAGTGAAGACTGCTGAATACTGCAGTCATTAAAAACAAATGTGATTATTTTGTTTGGCTATTTGGAGTATTCCAATGCTACTTTTAATCTCCATATTTTAGGTATTTATTGGCTCAAATGTAAAAAGTTTTCTTACTCTAAACCCCCCTCATTTATTATAGGTAGACTTAGTGTTCCTTAATGGGATTGTGGATTCTCTCTACAAGCACATAAAATTATGTATAGTAAAACTTTATTCCTTATAAACTGSTAATAATTTGCATACTTTTCATTTTGCTGCATGGATCAAAATGTCTTCATGCACTATACATCACATCTCAGTTTGATATGCATTTACTCTGCCGTTTAGAAGTCAAAAATACAGCACACATGTTGATGTTTTTCCTGCAATAAAATGAATAGATGYTCAAACTATAATTACAATCCACTCTTTGCTAAACCTGCAGGCAGAGCCAAAGCACTACAGAGAAAGGAGTATTTTTCATTTTTTTCCCCACATTTTCAGGGCTGTGTGTTTTTGTGACTCTTCAAAAAATAAATTTGATCATTTGCTGCCAAACTGAAAGAAAAAAGATATTTTCAAGAGCTGAAAGGAGAAAAYTGTGCTTTAGGAATTACAAAATCAAGGAGATAAAACTGTCTGGAGGATAAAATTGCTGTGGGTACACAGGGTCTTCCCTTTCTTCTTGCCGCGTTCAGAGCAGTTCCTGAGGGGTTGCATACAAAGACTCTCTGTGAAGGGGAGCACTGCAGCTGTTTGTACCTGGCTGAGAAGTGGGGCCAGCAGAGGGACATCCRTCACTTACAGGCCTGGTTGTGGGCCTGGCCAAGAGCACAGAGTGAGAACTTCTGTGCCACTGAAAAGGCACTTGGAGAGCACTGGTAGTGTCTTCTGTCTCAGCCAGACACAAGAGCACTGGCAGTCTCTCAATATRTTATTTGAAACGTTTTCAGGCTTGAAAAGTCCTTGTTCTTGTGAGGAAGCTCAGTTAGCTCCATGCATGTGTTTCTGGGCTGGAGCTGTGTGGCTGCTCTCCATACCAGCCTTCACTCTTCCTCCAGGAGCTCCAAGGTGGGCAGTGTGGCCAGAGGCCTCGGTGTCTCTGGGGTGACTGCATTGTTGTAGACAGGTAGATGGAGTGGCTGTGCTGCCAGGAGCTGCCTGTAGCAGCATATGTAGTACTTTCCTCTTTTCTTGGTGTCTTCATAGAATCACAGAATGTGCTGATTTGGAAGGGGCCCRTCAGGATCCTTGAGTCCAACTTCCTGCACAGCCCTGCAGTCACACCTGTGCCTGAGAGCACTGTCCAAACATTTCTTGAAATCTGTGAGGCTTGGAGCTGTGAACACCRCCCTGGGGAGCCTGTTCAGTGCCCAACCACCCTCTTTGGTGAAAAACTTTTTCCTGTTACCCAGCCTAAACCTCCCCAAACAAATTCAGGCCATTCCTGTGGGTCCTGTCACTGGTGACCACAGAGAAGAGATCCATGTCTGTCCCTCCTCTTCCCCTYATGAGGAGTTGTAGCTGCAGTGAGGTCTCCCCTCAGTCTCCTCCAGGCTGAACAGACCCAGTGACCTCAGCCACTCCTCACAGAGCYTCCCCTTCTTGCCTGCCTGTCCCTGGTGTTCTGGGTGCATGTGCAGCAGCACAGTGTGGGTGCCAGTCTCTGAGCTACTCTTCAGCAGAGCAGTKTCACCCTTTCCTACTTTGATCCTGCACAAACCCTTCTCAGTAAATCCTGTAAAACACCTGGCTGTTGGCTGGGGAGTCAATGCTCAGGTATTTTACACCKCAAGCAGCCTATGAAGCTGTACTGGGAGCCTGACTGTGACTCAAGCACACCCTGAGGGTTTGGGGCCARCCCTGCAGGGGTGGGTGAGAGGTCTCCTCCTTCAGCTCAAAGCAGTCACCCCTTCAGACACTCGGGGGTAGTCAGGAGCTCAATTTAGTGCTGGGCACCCCAGGCRCAAGCAGAGAGAGTTAAAGTCCTACAGTGCTGGGCCATTCTCACCACCTCCTCTGAAGTGTCGGAGTGATAGCACAAGCCTCCTATGTAGAAGAGGCAGATTTTCAGCACAGCTTCTGCCACAGGGTGAGTTTCCCTGTGCCTGTCCTCAGAGCTGTGTCTGCCAGCAGGATGCACAGGGGCTTGTGTTCCTCTGCACAGAGCTTGCCTCTGCCCGAGGTGAGGGACAGTGCTGAGTTATCTCCCATGGCCACTGCGAGGCTCCTTGTCCTCCCTGGCTCCTTCCCTGCCACCCCCTCTGCTAAAACATCCCAAACATTACTCAAGAACTTGAATTCCTCCTCTTCAAAGAGCAGTCCTTAAAAATTATTATTTAAATTTTCTGGTAAATAGAGTTAATGCCCTAAGAGAGGAACATTTTAGGTTGCTTAGCTGAGAGTATCTTTTATTCATGAGGTGCATACACCATACATTCACCCCCTCACTCAAGTCTCAAGCATTATTTCAGGCAGAAGAAAGCACATCTTTAGCATTGTAGGCTTTTGAACAATCTGAAAATGTGTRATGAAGTGGCAACACATCTCAGAGGCAATAACGTGCTGAAACATCRCAAGCCTTTATAGTTAGTGGGCATTTTAAAGCCCTAACTTGTAACCAACAGAACTTTGTTGTTAAATGATTACTTTTATGTACATGGAACTTTTCTTCTTCTTCCTATGTGTATTGAGTGAATGCTAAATGATAAACTGCATCAGTGCTTTTTCTCATAAACTGCTTGGTTTTTAACTTATAAGGTCCTTCACATAATTTTCTCTAGTACATCCAGTAATTCCCTTTCTTTTCTGGGTGTCCCAAAGAGAGGCATACAAGAGTTCATAAATCTAGTGCAAACTTATAGCCTGCTGTTTCCCCTTTCAGAATTATTTTTTAAAACACAGGTGAAATATAAAGCCTGAGGAGTGCAAAGGTTGATCTCTTCATTAATTTAACACTTGTCTTTGTGGAAAAATAAAGCACAGATGAAAAGTCTGTAGGAAAACCTGCTAGTTCAGTCCGGGGTTAGGCTACTAAGCGTATTTGGTTATCAGGAGGATTAGTTCATTGTTGCTGAAATTTTAGCTTTGATCTCTCATTATAAGTTTTTTAAATTCTGAGGATTAATTGCATTTGAGGGGAAGATCCAAAGAATTTTTCTGACTCCAGTGGGGTTTGAAGGAGGCCACCTGAGGTAAATGATAGAAAAGCCCACCTCTGCGTCTTGATCCCTGGAAATGGAATTGACCTTTCCACAGCTCAATTACTGATCAGTTTATATAAATATATCTTAATGTTTGACCCCAATCTCCTTTGTGTGCCCTGGTACAGTTGGCCTGTGAATACCATGGTCTCCTATCAGCAAAAGGAGACAAGATATTTGCTCAGATGTTCAGAGTCAACACCCAGCAGAGGTGGCCCCAGCTGAGGCTGTAACTGGGGTAGGTTGAAAAGCTTGGACCAGCTGTGTGGACCTTTGTAAAGCTTTCTGCTTGTCACCTTTGGTACTCAGCTGCCAATAGTCCAAATCTTGCATTTAGCAGTACTTCATAGCCGTATGGATTTGGAAGGCGGCGTTTCTCTTCCAGCTGTAGTTTCTTCATCAAATATAACGCAGCCTCTTGTGCCCAACAAATGCAGTTTTTACTCCTGCTGGGGGAGGAGCACAAGGGCTCMGATAAGATCTGTGCTACTAAATACACAATGCCTGGGGCAATCCAGCTCGTGTGGGCACCCACAGATTCAGCACCCCTGATCCTCATGGGCTGTGTGAGGCTGGAGAGCAAAGCCCCAGATGAGCACCTGTGAGCCTTCCCTGTTACCCACAGTAAAAGGGCTCAGTCCCACAAACTCAGTGGGTTATCTCCCCTTGTCAGTGGGTCTGGTCCTGTCCCCCCTCAGCCCTGTGCCCCGTACTCCTGTTTGCTTTGTGCCTGTTTTGGAGCTGATCTCACCGCACTGAGCCCCTAAAACCAACTCAGCCAAAAACTGGAAAGCTTTCTGCCATGTCTCAGAGATGGGTGAAAAGGAACAGGGAATGATGTGCTTTCATAGCCACAAGCCATTAGGATCAGCTCAGCTGCCCCAAAATCAAACCTCAAATATGTACAGCCCATCCTGTTTCCCTGTACATGAATGTTCCTTGCCCTTGGCCAGTGGCATAGATTAGACACTATCTATAGCCAGTGGCTATAGATAGAGATTCTGGTGTTCAAAAATACTATTTAGCATTAATTATCCCCTTAGTCTTCCAAAAGGGGGGCTCTGTATTCATGTTTGGAGTATCTTCTTCAGGAGTTGTGGACAAGCTTATGCTGGCCACATGCTGTACGTACGAGACTACTAAACAGAAAACACTAAGGCTATTAAACTTGCCCTTTTCATGAACTTCAAATTCATTGGCAACATTTATTTTAAGTCACACTCTAATCTTTCAGAGAACAGAGCTTCTGCTTAGGATGCTGCTCCAAGGAGAACCAGCCACCATACAAGGTGTCCTCTTGATTTATAGCTGCAGCAGCCTGAATTTCATATAACATGATAATATCCTATAAAGTCTCAGAGCTCTACACTGAGTCCTGCACAGATAACTGGTTGAGCAGTACATGAAGACAGGATGTGATAATAATGTCTTCAGCATGAAACGATGCTATTTGGGATGCCATCCTTCTTGGATGTGGGAGCCATAATCCTATTATCAGTCATCAACAATAAACGACACCATTGTAGATATCCATTTGCTGAGGGTGATAAAGAAGCAGCCTAGCCAGCATGCTGAGGATTCACCTGCTATTTGCTTGCAGATTTTCTCTGCAGATTTCTGCCCATCTGCAGATTTATTTTTTTTAATCACTGTGAGTAAGAGAACATTTACTTCACTGGTTATTATTTCAGGCCACCGATTGTATTTCAGCATTGATTTGGGGAATTCTGTTCCAGGCTTTGGGGCTGTGTCCCACAGCATTCTCTTGTGAGAGACTCTCCAGGTGCAGAAGGCAGGATGGTTTGTGGAYACATTAATGTCTGCACCTACAGGGATGGGTAACAAAGAATAGCAGTGAAATCTGCCATAAATTACCTGAGAGACCTCAAGAAAGGTAGGCAGGTAACAGCCAAGTGACAGTGCCAAGCAAACATGAATTTTCATCGTCTTCATGCCTCGCCCATCCTTTCCAGCTATGGCATACTTTTTGATTACACTATGTTATTTTACAACTAGTATGAAATATTTAGGGCTTTAAATTTACATAGTCATAAGACACACCATTTTGCAGTACATCTTAGAATTCGAATACAGGAGCTGTATAATTACATACTTCCACAAAATTTTATTAGTGGAGAAAACATAATTTTATTCCAGMACATTGTTGGAAATTATTTCTATAATGAAATCATAGGAAAAATTTCTTCAGTTAAGTAGAAGTGTAAGTGAACAAATTAGGTTATCCCTCTTTAGACTTCATGTGCTAGGGTTGCAGCTGTGCTCAGACTGGCTATTTGCCTTCCTGTGCTTCAAGCAACCCAGTGCAGCAAAGCAGACTGGAGGGAAGATGTGTCAGTGCTGCTGCTCACTGTGCTGCCCATCAGGGGCAGATTTATGCACACCCAGTTGCTTTGGTCCTTTCTTAGCAATAAGGAGCTGCTGCCAAGATACAGCTGTTCATTGCCCTCGCAGCATTTCTTGGCCATCTACAGGACTCATAACTGTCCAGAATCCAAGGCACAAGGAAGCACTTCACAGGCACAGCCTCAGTGTGTGAGTAGGAAGGCTACCATTTACTTTTCTCCTGGGGATTAGTTACTACACTGCGAGCACGAGCTTTCCCTGTGACAGGCTGGTGCAGGGGGCTCCCTTCCCATCTGCACCTCTGATGCTGGGYGCTTTTGACCCATTTGCAGTAAGAGGTTCACCTGAACTCACTTCTCTAGTTTCTTCTCACCCAAATTCACTTCTCTAGTTTCTTTCTTCCCTAACTGCTTATTTTCCCCAAATTTCCCTGCCTTCACATATGTACAGATACAAACCTCCAGCCCCTAGCTCTGGTCACAGATGATGCTTTTGGGTCAGTGCTTAAGACATGTGCTAGTGCCCATCCCACAGGTTCCCACCTCTTTCACKGGGCACTTGCTCATGCAGGAAGGGATGTGGCAAAGAAAAGTGGACAGTGTTTGTCCAGCRTGAAGCTGACCTTGGAGAAGACCACAGAGGGAAGAGGCTTAGACAAGATTCCCATGACTAAAGGGAAAGATGGAAACAGTATTTCCAAGGAGAGAGAGGTCCTGCTGCATTTCTACAGTGCACATTTTTAGCTTTTTACACATCCACTCTTTCCCTGGCCACAGTCACCTTTTCTTGCTAATCAGTAACACAGATGTCAGTGAATTGCTTTCTCATTTGAAAGATGAACATTTCACACTCCTCTTGGCTGGGAATCACAGGAGGCCCTGCAGCTCCTTGCACAGAGCCCCATGCCAGCACCTTTGCTRCAGGCTAGTTTACTTTGCTAAACCTTGCACTGGACACCTTACACAATGAATTCCTATACAGAATGGCTTTTCAAAGTGGCATTTCTGTAAAATCAGCTGTTAGCCATCGTTTAAAAACACACATGGGATCAAAGTTCTGTTTATCCCAGGTTTAATAATTAACTTAGCAATGCAAAGCTGAGCCCAGTGGCACAATAAAACTTCCTGTCCACTTTGACATCTTGTATGTTGATGTTGACTCGTGACTTAGTCACTGTTTACAAATATTGGCCTGGGAGGTCCTTATGGATCAAAATAAATTATATTATCGGGAAAGTGAAAATGGACAAACTACAAAACTGGCCTTAATCTGATGAAAATACCCTTTAAATTAAACAGGTGGTGGAGCTAAGCATCTTCTCCAGGATTTTCCTCCCTTGTCAAGGGACAGATTTACATTTATTGGAGCCTAAGGATTCATTATGGTAGAGTTTTTAAATGCAACCTACAGAGCACTAACAAGAGGTGAAACCAGGGTCACTCTTTAACTCACGGATCAATAAATCTTTTCCATCCTTGAACTGTAATGTCAAATGCCATTGCCTAAAAATTCCTCAACCAACACACCAATCCATATCCATTACAGCTATATTTTCATTTTAGGGTACAAAAAGTGTGCACATCATCTCAGCTACACTTCCCAGCTGTTTGTGCAAGTWATTTTACTTGCAGGCTAAAGCATATTCTAATTTCAACATCTATAAATAAATAAATATGTTCTGATTCATATTAAACCTCCATAAGTTTCACATTGACAAKGCAGTAATTATTCTCCAACTCTTCCATTTCTTGATAAGAATAAAACCTTTGCCTAAACTCCGTATTCACAGTGACAACACAACRTTAACATCTTTGTAATTCAGATAAGCGAGATCTTCTTTAAGAAATTCAGGGGGAAAATATGCAACCTGACAGAACAGCATGAAGCTTCCACATGAGAATCCTGGGAGAAAGTGTCTACATATTTCGGAGTAAAATCAAAGGAAGCCATTAAAAAAGAGCACATTGTCTAAAATGTGTTGAAATGAGACATGTATTTATTCTCTCCCTGAGGTAAAAACCTGTACAACTTTGGGTTAACAATCCATAAATTATCAAGTCATTTCTCACTTGTGGAATAAATAGCATCCAAGAGTGTCTGCATCCACACATCAGCTGAAGCTGGAGAAAGGTGAATTTACAAAACATTGAATCAGGAGGTATGTGAGACTCAGTAAACAGCACAATATCGAGTGACTACAACAGGGAATATTACAGCTAATCATCAGGTTTTCAGCTTTTCAAGAGTTTGCTGCAGTTCATGGGGTGCTCAGGACCCCTCTGCAGAGCTTGACAGAAGAGCAGGCAAAACCAGGGAGGCAGGTGGATTTACAGGATGGAGGAGCCAAACTGCCAAGACCCAGCCTGGGCAGCAGCTCTTGATTCAGCCATGGGTAGTGATGGTATTTGGGGCCATTAATGAGGTTGGGATGGTTACAGGTGGTTGATGTTATTTGAATTTCTGGCTGAGCTGTGCCTTTCCCTCCCAGAGCCCAGCCCCATCCTGCTGCCTGTCCCATGTGGATGTAGGTCTGCATTCAGAAAAGATCAGCAAAGCTGGAGCTCTGCCTGCTCCACCTGTCAGTGGTGAGGAGGGTGCCCACCTTCTGCAGAGTCCCAGGCTTAGAGGCCTTGATGGTAAAAGCACAAACCCAGGTGTTTCAGCACAGGGTGTCCAGCACCCTCAGCCCACAGCCCTTCCAGGTCCTGCCCTCCTGGTCTCGTTACATATTTTTAAGGGCAGGTATCCAGAGGCTGGATCACACAGTGTAGCTCCTGGTAGTGAAGTAGTGCCCATGTTGGCAGGCTCTGGAGGAATCCCAAGTCATTTGCCTGTAGAGGACTAAACTGGACCTCATCCTGCAGCACTCAGAGGGTGAACTCTGGGCCTCTGAGGAGACATGACCTGGGCCAAGAGCATCCATGCTAGAGATAAACACGAGTAAATACAGGCAAACAAATTACAGAGGGGAACAAGAAACCGACAAAGATGAATGTGGCAAATGAAATGTAAGAAAGTGTGTTAATGTGGGTCAGACAAAGACTTAAAAAATCTTGTACTCAGGATATTAAAATTGCACTCCCTGGTGTGTACCTGCCTGCACCTCTCTCCTAAACATTATTTCTGCTACATTTGCCTTGAATTAAGAAAGAGGTTTTTCATCTTCGAAGCAGTCAGACCTACAATTACACCGACCCAAGTTTTGCATGAGGTAATATTTTTTCCTGCCTTAAACACAATTTGTACTCAAAATGAACTTGTTAAATAGTCTGTCATCTTGCATTTCCTTCTGTAAAGAGCAGACAACACCTGAATAGTTAATGAACTGCAGTGCAGTTTAATCAGAGTGGGAAAAATACTATTTCAAACAAAGAACAAAGTCATCTCCCCCAGTKTCTCCCACTGCCTCCAGCTTCCTGCACTGGTCACTGGGTTGCACATGATGTCCTTTGAGCATGTCCTRAGCCAACTGGCCTGGGCCCCAAGGGTGCACACACATTTTGGGAGATGATGCTCCCCATCACCTTGCTTCACAAGCAGCTGTTTAGGCCAAGGTGAGGTGAAAATGCCAAGGCAGTGTGCCCCAAGTCATGGACCAGCAACCCCAGCCCTGTTCAGGCTGTGCAGTCCCAGTGTTTCAGCCTACACAGGGGCATAAAAAGGCTGGATGCCTTATTCACCCAGTAAGTAATTTACTATGACATGTTCATACCAGTATACAAGAGCATTGATATGCCTCCAGTCGTAGTGCTGAACCCAGAAATGTTGCTCTGAGGAGTCATAACCTGCAGTAGGAAAGAGCTCTGGAGCTGCACACTGCAGTGCACGTTGCAGAGCTCTGCCAAATGTGATATTACCAAAATAGCTTTTGTTCCAATACATTGGGCACATAGAAGGAAAAATATTACCTATTGTCTGGGTTGTAAGTTCCYCTTTGTATAAAATATGAATATCATTTCTTAAGTGCGTTTGTGAAATGCTTTGTCCCTGGGCACAGAATCTATACACAGCCACAGCACTGCCCTTATTTATGACTTTCCTTAAGCACTGGGAGTTATGAAGATGTACTTTCACTTTGATCCTTCACAGACCCGGTAGCCTGCAGGAAGAATACAATTCATCAATGGTTTTGTTATGTGTGTCACTGTAACGGAGGGCAGGGATGAGATACAGCCTTCCTCTGCCACCTGGGAGCATCCGCTACCCAGCAGCACGAAGGCGGATGGGCAACATCCTCTCAGCAGGTGAACTGCATGAAAACACAAAGAAATAAAGTGGTGATTGTGGCTGGGAAGTGGCCGTTAAGGAAATTTAATTCAGCTGACTGTGATGAGTAAAGAGGCCATCAATAGTTCCTGCTACTGGCCACTGAGTTATTGGATACGTGATTTCCACAATCTAACTCCCTTAGCACATTGCTATATTAAATCTTCTGTTGCTTTTGTTGTTTTATCCCTAAAGAATATGAAAGAGGTGAATTGCTGACTTTCCACAGCTTGCTTTGGCTGCAAATGGAGCTTCAGCTCCTCAGGGCTTTGGCTCATGGGCCGTGAAGCAAACAGCGACGGCAGGTGAAGATGGAGCTGTCTCCCACCTGCCTGCCAGAGGTTAGTGCTGCTCTAATGGTGTCAGCAGCAGAAAAGATCTGCCCAAGTCAGCTCAAGCTGGGGCACAAGGGTGGAGCAGCAGAGATGTAGGTGCTGAATCAGCTCYGTTTTGGAGAACAGAGGGATGTCAGCAGCAGCGCAGGGGCAGGGGCCACTGCAGGACTTGTTTAAGCAGCTATGCCAAAGCCCACAAGAATGTTTTGCACTTTTCTCCCCAGGATTATGTTTTGTTGGCCAATAATCTTCAAAAGAGGGAGAAATCAAATATTGTAAGCTTGCTGCTAACCTTCATTAAAGGTCATCTCTTTCTGAGCCTGATGTTAATTTTATTTGTGATGGGGCTGGGCTTTAGTAATCAAAAAATAATACTAACTCAAACAARTGCATCTTGCTTAAAACCCCCTATTATATTCAAAAGAAATAAAATTGCAAAAAACTGAATGAAAATAGTACAAGGAGTACCAGGAGTAAACTGCAATCCCTCTGATTCAGTCTGTGCATTTTTGGTGTGGGGAGAAGAAAATATAATAGACAATGGGGTGCTGTGGGACAGAATAACACAGCCAGGCAGAGTCTCCATGACTCATACCCAGATCTTTCCTCAGGAGTGGGAGTCATTATGATCCACAACAAACTATTGTAACCTGCTAAATGTCTCAAGTGTCTCTGAAGCCACATTAAGTTCCTGCAGCGATGATTTTTCAAAATACGTGACATCGTGCTTTGTTCTGCTCCCTGCCAAACACATTTAAAGGCACTACCTTGACTCCCCTTTGAGAGGTCTGTCTGAACCACTCACTTCTCTTTGTCTCTCCCTCATCCCCCTCCCCAGTGCTGGGCGATGCTCTCTTCACTTCCAGGAGAAATGACAGCAGCATTCTGCTTCTTGGAACAATGTTCTGGTTTATCTCCAGGAGTCAACAGTAGGTGGTTTACTTTCTGCCATTTCTGTCTCTTTTTTGTTACTTTGCTAGGCCATTTGCCAAAGAGGAAAAAAAAMCAACCCTGAATACTATGCTTTGCATTTTTACATCTTCTTCCATTCAAGGCTTCTCAAGTATTTAACAAGCACCCTTAGGTTTTGAGCCAGGCTGCTGGCAGGTGGATGCAGCCACTCTGGCTTCACCAAGGAAATGCTTCCCTGGGCCACTCCCTGGGCGGGACAGGGGTGCTCAGCTGCAGGAGAGCTGCAGATGTGCAGCCATAACAGGGTAAAGGCAAAGGCAGCTGCAGGCTGAGATGAGTTTTTCCCCTCCTCCTGCAAGCCAGAACTGTGTTCATGTCACACTTGGACACCGTGGTGGTGGTAGCAGCTCTGCAGTAAAATCCCATTGGGAGTCTCCAGGTCAGATGGCCACTGGTCTGTCTCCCAGCCCTGGCTGGTCACTCAGTGGGGAGGGTGGCAGAGTGGACAGGCAGAGCTGGTCACAGAGCAGAGACCACCAGCAGCCCGGGGACAGGGCTGCTTCTGCAGCTGCACCTGCAGCAGGGTGGGAGTGACACCCATGCCTGGAAACACAGGATTTCCAGATCTGCGGTGAGGAATTAAGTCTGTGTGTACAGCTAGTATAGATAACTCATTTCCTCTTATCTCACTGGAAGGGGGAGCAAGAGAAAGGCCAAGAAATTAGCCAGATAGTGTTGCCAGGAGCAGTGCTCTGAGCCCCCTGTGACAGCTGATAAAGGCTGTTGTGACCACGAAGCAGCAGAGACAATGCTGTGCCCCCAGCCCTGCCTGAGAGCAAGAGGGGGAGGATATGTGAGTTACCAAGTCTCCCCTGGTCACTTTGGAGACATCACCTGCCTCCTTCTTAGGGACACAAGCTGGTGTCATGTGCTCTTGTGTCACATGTCCTTTCAGAAAGAATTTTGGAGACAAAATAGTCCACACCCCTGAGAATTCTTCCAAGTTACACAAGTGTTTCAGAGGGAAGATCATGGCACAGCAGCCACCTTGACAGCTCAGTTGCATGGACCAGGGGCAGGACAGGGGTGTAGGGACATACAGACACTCAGGCTGACCAGGATTTTATTGTAGAATGAGCTGTTACTGACTGGCAGAAGTTTATGTGTGGATGTAAGAAGTTGAGCAATGGGGCTGCACTGGAGTTACTGAGGTCCTCTGTGAGGGGCTGGGACATCCTGGGGGGCTTCAGATGAACTGTGAGAAAACAGAATAAATGTAAAGATGAGCAGGGATCTATGGGTACACCCTAGGATTTGTTCCAACCCCATAAACACCCATCAGAAATCTTTAAACCTGTTACGAGTCAACACACAAGGACCCAGCAGTGTATTTTAAGACACCACTTTCACAGGTTCATCCCCTCCCCTCGGTGGCAGCTCTCCAAGAACTTGTTCAGTTTCACGAGTATTGTGTGTCTTCACATCACACCGTTGTGCCTGTGTTGTACATGAAATAGGAGGACCCACCTCTGCTGGGGATGCTGCTCTCTGAGAAGTGCTTCTTGAGGGGTTACCAAGGTGTGGGAGAGTGAGCAGGGAGCTCACTGGACTTAGAGAGCTTGAGCTRCTCAGCTTATCAAAGAGACAGATAAGAGGAGACCTCTTATCTGAGAGAGAAAGAGCTTTTTTTGGCCAGAAAGCCCTGATCTGGAGCTTAGTGTCCCTGGTAGAGCCCTGTGATCCACCTCCCCACGCATTGGAAGGATGTCAGGAGCACCTTTGCACTCAAGAGCTGTGGAAGCAGACTCCAGCACAGACCACTCCATATCACTGCTGTGAAGGGAGTTGGTAGCACAGCCCCCAGTATCTAACCAGGCACACCCTGAGCCTGCTGCCTGTCCTGGGCCAGCTGATACAGCCTCACGTTAGAACTGGAGGAACAGATTTCCCCAAGAGAAGCTCAGGGCAGAGATGGGAGCCTGGCAGTTTTGTCACAATGGTTGGATCACTCCTTAGGAGTATAACCATGGCTCCTCTTGGGGATAAAAGTGCTATGGCCTCTTTTATACCTTATATGATACAATATATTTTCATCGACAATCACTCTGAGCAGATTCTCAGTGACCTTCTTAAAGGGAGCTGGGAGATATATTTGACTCATAAGTGATGAATTTTAAACTTCTTGTGGAGGATTTGGAATAATGAAAAATATCTGCTTATTCCATAATATTCTGGCTTATCTTAATACTCTGCTTTGCTGCTAATAAGAATTAAGATTATTTTAAATTAACCTATGAATCTGATTTTCCAACCAGTCTTACTTCGGTTGAAAAAGTCATCTTGTTCTCAAAACTGAAGTGGAAGTTCCATTTCCAACTTTCTTACTGCATTCACACCATCACAGTATGCTGGCCCTGTGTTCTATTGTTGTGATGTATTTCCTGGTTAGTACTTGCTCTGAAAAAGAGCTAATTTTACAGCTTGCAAGCAGACAAAATTAAATAAAAGTAGTATGGCTGTGCAGTTCTGGGGGTGCAAGGCTCTGATGAGATATTTTCAATAAATTATTTGTGCTGGGAAAAAGAAAGGAGTTACCCAGTGTTTGTTTTCTGTTCCCATGTTTTCCCATGGCATCATCCATTCCACACACCCGTGTGTTGTTATCTCCAGGCTTGGGAACACTCCTGAGTGGCTCCAAGGGCTCCTGGAGCCCCAGCAGAGGTGGGCGCCCAGTGTCACCTCCCCTGGCCAGGCTTGCTGCTCGTGGCGCCGGCTGCTCCTTGAGCAGGGCAAGGAAACTGCTGAGCACCGGGCCCAGGGAGCACACACTCACACACAC